>VXAU01001769.1:167321-214244 GCA_013399695.1 Formicarius rufipectus | reverse complement strand
TTTTTTTTGAAGAGCAAGTCATAAATTCCAAAATTGTGATACTGTAGTGTTTCTATAAGAATTGCGTCCTGCTGTTTACTAACCTTATATAGCAACAGTGCACTCATTCAGTTAGTTTGCAGGGTTACTTTGATGGTGCTATATTTTCATAAATGCATGCAAATCCTTCTGTTTAAAGCACGAGGTCCTCTTAAGTTCTGCAAATACACTAATGGTGTTGCAGCTGGCAGAGTACAAAATATCAGACAATATCAGAAGGGTTATCCGTTAATTCCCACATTGCTGCAGAGATGGTTTCCGTGTTTAAACCAACTTTTTGTTAAACCTGTTTAAACCGACTTTTGCTTACTTTTGTGATGTTTATATTTGTAATTAACCCACTTCTGTTTTTTCTGTAAGTTGTTGATTGTGCTGCACTCATCCATCAAGGTTTGTGAGCCATAGAGGAAAAAAACCCCTGCCACTCCTAGTGGATTTATTGGTGGGGGAGAGGAAGTTGGAGTCTCTCCCTGGGGCTTTACAACTTCTTTAATTGCAGGAATGTGTAAATTTTGTTCAATTAGACCATTTCTCTGGCTACCACCAAGAATTGCTCTCAATATGTACATGCATTTTAAGGTGTAAGGAAATGAGCAATGGAAAACAATATGTATCTCAAGCAAACTTGAAACCTGTTTCTAATCCCAAATAGAAAGTGTTCCAGTTGTATCTCAGGACAGTGCAACTTTGATAAGTCTTTTCAAAAACCTCTTTTGGGGTGTCCTATGAAGTCTCTTAGACATTTGCTCAGATGACAGATGAAAGGAAGACTACAAAGTGTCCCGTGGGATCTGGACAGACTAATGGAAAATTCTTTGTGAAGTTAAAGAAAGGTAAACTGGAATTTGACAGGCTTCCTACCATATACATTGCATGAATTATATGATATCTGTTTTATAATACAGAGCAACAACATAATCTTCAGGAGTTAAAGTTTAGGTAAAGGACATATATGGGGTAAGAACTTCAGGATTACGGTTTCATGAAGATTTGTTACAGTTCCCTCCCTGCCTTTGCAGCCAAGAAATCCTTAGTTTTCTTTCTCTATAACATCTGTGGCTTCTATGGTTTATGTGGATGGTAAGATATAGATATTTTTTGCTGGGCACCATCATTAGATGTACACACGCATACATGCAGACTCATGCACACAACTGCTTTCTCTAACGGGCAACCATAAAAGAGATGTCCAGTACATATAATGCTAAAATAAAAATGCTACTGCTTTGAGATTTCTTCAAGCTAATGCTTTAACACTATGCCAAGGCATTGCAACTCAGGCCCCAGATACAAAGGAAGTCTGTAGTGAAAGAGGGCTAAAAAATGTAACACTAAAGTGAGCCCAGTGTTAGTCGGAGTGGCACTAGCAGCTGAGAAGGAAAACAACAGTGTAAAATTCCTCTTTCATTTTCTATTCTTGCTTCTTACCTTTCATGCTTGCTTGGAACGCCTTTTACGAGTGAGATAGGCTCTGATAAAGGAAGTGATGATACAAGAAGTAGCATCATGATAAAGGATAAAGCGATCATTGTCCTTACTTATCCTCACTGCACTTTCATACCGTTAATGTAACTAATAAGAGTTATACTTACAGCCTCACTGCTGTGCTTTTTGTGGTAGGGTCATGCTTGAAAAGTGGCAGCCTCTGCTAAAGCACTGCAAAATATATTAGGTTATTCTCATCACTCTAAACAGACATATATTATTACCCATTGTGAGGAAGGTTAAGTGACTTGTTTCAGATCAGACAAGAACTCTGTGATTATAACTAGGAATCCATATACTTTTTGGTACTTAGTTAACTTGGTATAGCATTACAGCATTAAGAAATGTGGAAAAATAACTGCATATTTGGCACTGGGGCAAATTATCAGATTGTGAAAACTAATTTTAGCATTGTTTATATAAGCCGTTCACTTATCTGTACAAAAGTTGCAATTCTCTTTCTGCTAATACTCAGATTTCTTTTTCTGGTTCCTTCTCTTCATTCCTTTTGGCCTTGTTTTTTCCCCACTCAAAGTTCTTTGATCCTGTTAGCCAGGATCTGCTTCTAAGAACTTTGCTTTCAACAAGAGACTGTCATTTTATAGCACAGGCCAATTCCAGTCGGTGGGGTTGTAAACAAAGTACCCATGACAACTGTTTCATCCTCCACCGAGACTACACAGAGTACCTAGGAAATGTCTGGACTTAAAAAGAGTGAATCCTGTTCGCAGCTCAGGTTTGGAGCATGAAGTGCCAGCACAGGTGCCAAGATAATTTATTTTGGATTGAACTTTTTGAATAAACTAATGTATGATGAGGAATGCAGTCTCCATTGATGTTGCTGCCTGCGTTCTTTCTATTTAAAGAACAGAGAAACAAGCTCCAGTCCACAAAATGCAATCATTGCCCCCAATACCTCACTTAATAGGAGTAATTTCTACTTACTCAGTGTCTTTCTGTAGAGAAGCTCACACTCTACAAACATGAATTAATTAAGCTTTATACTCCCTTTGTGCAGCATAGGTAGACTCAGGAATAGAGTGGTTTAACATTATGCTAGTGTGCCAACTGGGAAATACTAGAAATCTAGTTTTCTTAATTTGCACATGCCCTGGGGCAAATTCAGTGCATGCCTTAAATGGAAGGACTGAAAAAGACTATAAGGAATGTGGTATTGATAGTACCTGTAGGCTTACAGGTTTGAGATAAGGACCCCTTCTTGGGAGAACTGGAGTGCATGTGGCAGTGAAGCACAGGCTGCTTCCTTGTGAAAAGGTGTATAGCAGAGCCTACCAAGGTACAGAGCCTTTACAGGGCCTTGAAGAGACTTGCTGGTGCAGTGACCTGTACAGTTTTGCAGTGTTGCCTTCTCTCAACTCAAATCAAGTGAATTAGAGATACATTTTCCTTATAGTGCTTTCCCAAAGATCAAGGTGGTTGCTGTGTGCAGGTATGGATTTCCTGATGGGGATGAAAGGGCAAGAGCATTTCCATTTGGCATCATCTGCTATGACACCTGAGGTATGTGACAGCCATGAACACTCTGTCCAGTCAGACTGGTTCTGTGTTTAACCCCTGGTATTGAAAACAGAACAGTCAGCTGAGCTTAGGAATCATGTCTTCTGGTTTTGTTACTATAAAAGTTGTCAAAGAAATACTTCTCTCTTTTTTTTTTTTTTTCTTTGAGGTACTATTTTTAATGTGCAGTAACTTTTGATTTTGTTTTCTGAAGTAGCAGCTTTGCACTGTATAAATTATTACCTCAGGTACTAGGACACTGTTGCTAGGAAAGCAACAAGAGAGACTGTAAATGGATGTTAAAAAGAAAGAGCTTCTGCATTTTAAAAGTAATGGCTAGAAGACAATTAAGGCCTAGTTGTTAAATCATGGAGCCAGGCCAATGCACACTGAGACTCCAGATAAGAAGTGTTGCATTATTTTTAAATGGCTGAATATCTGCTACAGCATCCATAACACTTGCTACTTCTCTAAAGCTGCATGACTTACTGCAGTGAAAAAAAAAGGAATGTAATTTAATCTACCTAAAGAGAAAATATCTTGATATTTACCAACTGTTAAGTATGCAACCTAACTACATAGCGTCCATACACTCTGGTTTACAAACAAATGAGTAAATGTCTCTTAAAGACTTTTGGGAGGGAGAGTGGAGGACTTGAGCTTCTTGAGCAATTATTGCTGAAGGCATTTTAATGACTTAAGCTTGGAAGAGGCATAATGTCCCAGTGTGGAGGGTCTTTATGCCTTGGTAGAACTTTGTCTCATTCTGGAAAGTGTTTGTGTACTTTTGCAGTATTTCAGGCTGTTTACTAGTCCCCAGGGGTACGCTGTGGTGATACAGCCACCTAAGGTGATACAAGCTCCTCAGAACACTCAATACCTAAGAAAACATGAGGTGTTACTCTCCTTTTTCCTTTTGTACTTACTAAGTAACCCAGTACAAATATGTCTTCCCTGTAGAGTGTAAGGGGGGAGTGGAAGACTTTTTTTTTTTTTTAAATAATAAAAACAGGATAAAATAATGTCATTCTATATTTTTAACCTTTAAAAGTCATTGAGGATTTCATCCCTGTAGCATTGATCCACAACTAGTGTTTCAGAGATGGAAGCCACAGAAATTTCTGAGCCACAGAAATGGGTTCCAACCCTGCATTCTTTAGAGTCCCATTACTCAGTATGGGGTGATATTTTTGCCTAAATTCTGTTTGCATTTCAGGGTCAAGCCAGAACTTTATTACAGACTTAGGGAGGAAAAGAAATTGAGTCATTTTACCATAAAAGTCAGCTTGCCCATCCAACACTATAATAAAAGTAATTTGGACTTGCCAGTTTGTTTTGTAGGCATTCTGCTACTAGCATGTGTTGCCTTGTCCTTAAAGAGAGACTACTGACCTAAATCAGGGTATGACAGGTTATATTTTACTCTTATTCTTACCATATGGTGAATCCTCTAAGTAGATCTTAGAAGGGAAAGAAATACCTTTGAAATCCTCTAACTGTACATGTAATGATTGATGAACTCCTTGAATGGTTCAACAGAAACTTTTGCAGAAGCTTTTGCAAATTCTGGTTGGGGTTTTACTAAAACAATTTCTTCCCACTGTCAGAGCTTCTGATTATAGATGCTGGAGTGTGTCCAAAGAAGGGCAACAAAGCTGGTGAAAGGGTTATAGAGCAAGTCTTTAGGAGAGTGGCTGCAGGAGCTGTGGTTGTTTAGCCTGGAGAAAAGGAGGCTTAGAGCAGATCTTATCATTCTCTACAACTACTTGAAAGGAGCATGTGGTGAGGTGGGTGTCAGTCTCTTCTCTCAGTTAATAAGTGATAGGACAAGAGGAAATGACCTCAAGTTGCACCAGGGAGGTTTAGCTTAGGTATTAGGAAACATTTCTTTGCTGAATGAGTTAGTCATTAGAACGAGCTGTCCAGTCAAGTAGTGGAAACACCATCCCTGAAAGTGTTAAAAAACATGAGAATGGCGCTTGGGGATACAGTTTATTGGTGAATGTGACAGTGATAGGTTAACAGTTGGACTCCATGATCTTGAAGGTCTTTTTTAGCCTTGACAATTGCTTTTTGGTATGTGTAACTTCACTGACAGATTGTTGGCAGCTGAAAAAGGAAAGAGGAATGTCTTTGTGTTTGATTTCCTGAGGTTTCTTCTGAGTTAAAGTTGCTACAGTCAGGACATCTACATTCAGTTTAGTGTTTTGTTTTGGTAAACAATAGTGTTAGGAAGAGATGCTTGCATGTGTCAGAAAGTAAAATTGTAACTGTGCCATGCTGAATGGGAGAAATTACAAAAATGAGGTTATGTGTCAAATACCCCAACTAATTTTGAATTAGAAGCAAAAATATGCTTTGGTTTATAATTGTGATTCACTTCTACCACCCAGGTCCCCATCCCAATGAAGACCACAGTCATTCTGGTGAAATATGGAAAACTGAAAATCCATTCTGATATTGTAATAGGAAATAGAAAGGGATGAAAGATTAATAATAGAATGCCAATGTATACATGTAATCCAGGCTTGAACCCGAGGGCAGTCCTTTCAAGGAGTTGAATGACATCTATGTGTAATTTAATAAATGACTGTTGTAACACAATTGGAGAAGCTCTCAAACACATTGTTTCTGTTGATTGCTCAGTTCAATTACTGTAAACAAATAATGTAACGTTATAATAGTCACTGAAATAAATCTAGCCTAAAAGGGTTGGAAAAAGGTTGGAAATATCAAAGCTACATTTATTCATAATTCAATAATTTGTTGCCCGACTCACCTAAAAATAAAAGGTCATCCTTCTATGAGTATATCTGTAGCAAGGTTACCAGTTTCAAGAGCTTAATGACAACTTTTAGCTGATAGATTATTTTCCCAGAATAAATATTTACAAGTTACTATACACACAAAAATACTTAGCAACAGGTAGAGGTTAAATATATCATTTGACAGTCTTTTATTTCTATTTACAGGCACACCTATTTGAATAGGGCTCTGAGTAACCTGGTCTAGTGGAATGATCCCTGCCCATGACAGAAGGGTTGGAACTAGATGGTCCCTTCCAGCCCAAACCATTCTATGATTTCTATTAAGAGCCGAATTTAAAACCCAAAACAAAACAAAAAACAAACAAACAAAAAAACACAAACAAACAAACAACAAACCCAAAAACACCTAAAGTGTAATTTAAAATGAAACATACGTGTTTTGCCATTTGAAATAACCAGGTAGTTCATTAGCTAATAAGTCAGATTTTTCTAGAAAGTCCAATTTTGAGATGTAACACAGTGCTTCAAATAATTTTTCCCCTTCTGCCTTTTCCACATACTGCAACTCTTTCTTCTATTAAAAATTGTTTGCTCAGTAGATCTTTGTGATCTCTGAATTTTTATGCCACTTCACCCCATATTTTTCCCAAACTTCTTGCATAATTTAGTTACTTCATATCCCCAGCTTTTTCAACAGCCACAGCATCAGCCTTCCCTCCTTCCCATGAGCTAACCCTACCCAGGGCAATGCCTTAAGGCTGAGAGGACAGGATGCAGCTGCCTCTAAAAGCCTGTCAATGATGCTTCTTTTTAAGCTACTAAGAGCAGCTGCACAGTGAGGTGGATTTACACTTCATACTCTTTTTTTTTCCTTATATGAGGAATTCCTCAAAAGCTGCATAGAATAATGAACTAGCTACTGATGCATGAAGGCACTGCCTTATGCTTAATGGCATCCTAAAGACAGCCCTGCATTTTAGAGCCAATTTTTGTGAGCCAACATTGTCTAGGTCAGATGCTAGGGTTATTCATACAGAGAATTTGAGGATATTCTTATCTTCAGTTGTGGCAGTCCTAGAGTAGGAACAGATTTGAGTTAGCATTAAATCTACAACTTATATCTTGCATCCTTTGAGCACATAATTGTTTTAGTCTTGATGGCTCAAACCATGCCAGTAAACTGCAGCAAAGCAGTTAATTTGGGGCTCTAATTTATGAATTATGCTGCATTTTAACATCCGGGGAGTATTTGCTTTTTATACAGAGCAGTGTCTGATGGTCCTAGTGACCAGAGTGCCCCATCTCTCCCAACACTCCTTTTTTCTCTTCAGGCTCCATTAGTTATTACTTTTTTTCTCCAGTCTGAGAAATGCAAAAGGCAAGGGAGCAAGCCTGGCAAGGCTGTAATGTGATGTTTCTTTGCCTGCTTGCTTCCATTTTCCCTTTTTCTGTTTATTAAAGTTGTAGCTGTCATCAACACAGCAGCTGTGCCTGGTTGGAGGAGGGTGGTGGGGACAGTGAAGACCCAACCAATAACACAGCAGTAACATGCTACTGGATGTTTGTTGCTGAGGTTAAAAATGCCAAGTTCAAAATGTATCTTAATATTGCAAATGAAAAGCCATTGTGGCCTTTCTGCAATTTCCAGCTAGGCTGGTTACAAAAGAATCAAATATGTATTTCATGGGATAAAGAACTTCTGTCCAAATGATAGTCAGAAAGAGTGGGTATAGAGTTCTGTAATGACTACCTAATGAGTTGGATGCTGTCTAACTCCATATATATGGGAAGAGTCTTAAGTTGCTCCTGCACACATTCCTTCAAAACTGAAGCTAGATCTTCAAAACTGAGTCCTCATCTTGAAAAATAAAAATCATGGGCATGTGAATTTTACAATGAATTGTATTAAATTGTATTAAATTCTCCTAATACTGCAACATCATTACTGTAATAGAATCTATTTGGATTTCTGTTTATAAATTTATGTTCAACACAATTCATAGAATGGGAGAGGTTGGAAGGGACCACAGTGGGTAATTTGGTCCAATCTCTCTGCCCAAGCAGAGCCATCGTGACCCTTTTATATTTTTTCATATGCATCGTGTTTGATTTTTTGTGATTTGTCTTCATGTGCTATAGATTGTGACAGATAAACTTGTCACCTTTAAATGGGATAACAATTTCATTAAATTCATCAATTTTATTAAATCTCTTATTGCAGAGATCAAAACCTTTGCCTTGTAAATAGGCCGACCAAAACATTTTTAAAATTACTAAAGGTTCTTTGAAAATGTAATTCTAACAATTAAAAACAAATTAACTACCAGTTAACACGATTATGTGCACCAAAAAGTGACTATAAAGTGTGAAAACAGCAGCTTCAGATGATGTAAGATCATAAAAATGAGACATCAAAGAAACTCAAAGCTATAAAATGGTAAGAAAATAATGGGAAAATTAACTTAAGGTTATACTGGAGATGATTAGAATTCTTTTGAAAAATCTTTAAAATATATGTTCTGACTAGATTTTAATGAAAATTCTTGCTTTGGTGCCTTTAGTAAATTTGGATTAATTGATAAGAAAACATGAAATGTCAGATGCTTCAATATGATACAACACCTTTCAAATACTCAGCAGAATTTCAGAGTAGCTACCAGTATGTTACTTTGCCAGTGCTGGGAAATGATTGCTGTATTTCTGAATACCATCAGAATAGTTGGTTCATGTTGTACACAAGGAAATTCTGAATATTCTTACGAGTTTTTCTGAACAACTGAGTTCTGCAGGCTTTGCCATTTACCTAATCCCTAGCTTAAATACCCCACAAATACACTGAGCATTTTGGGCTTGAAGTGTTTAATCACTTAAATCACAGATTGTGTAACCACACAATGTTCAACACTAAATGGGAATGAAATCTGGAAAACTCTTGAGGGTTGTGTCGAAGTTCTCATGTGCCAAAATATCTTCTGATAAAACCTCCAACACTGCTGCATCAATAAATGCATACAGCTGTTCATATACTGAAGCTTCTGGTTTGCTGGAAGCCCTATCTTTTGCATCTGATATTTTCCAAGCAGATATTCTCTCTTCTGAGACCTCTTTTTGTCCGTTTTATTGTGATAAGCCTCTCTCACCTGTACAGAGAACATGTCAATTAAAAATCATGCCCAGGACACAGTATGCATGCTTGCATGGAGGAGAAGCAGTAAGGGTAGATAACATTTCCTGTTCCTTAGTTTTGCTTAAGAATTAAAGAAATTATGTGAGTCCTACTTCTTTTGGAGCACTTGGGTGAAGAAGGGGAGGCGGCGTGCTGAGAGGCTCCACGACCTGAAGGTAGGTGATGTACTGTCCGAGAGGTGGGATATATGTGTACTCTTCTCTTTTTCCCTTGATTACTTTCTACAACTCCTTGTTCAGTCTGCTGGCTTTTGCAAAGATAGTCTTAAGCACTTTAAAGTGAAAGGAGAACCTGAAAACGTAACGCAGATCTACCCAGCCTGCAACTGGGTGCTAGACATATATCGCCACTGAGTATTGCAAAGGCTTAGTCCTTCTTTCTTTTATCCTGAGCTAATTGGCACTATGATTAGAAGAGTGGCTGCAGGCCATGACATGCACTGCTGCTACCAGCAGTGGAGTTAGACCAGTATAACCAGAGAAAATATATCCTTCACTATTAAGCCTTAGGCCTCCTGTGAAAAAGTCAGCTTTTGCTGGCATGTGATAAAATAAACAGTGTCCCTTTTCATGGAACATCATTGTGTGTTGTTCTGGCAATGTTAGATTAGATAGTGAACCTGTTAAGAAAGCATTGAATCTGACTTGTTGGGGCAGCTGCCTTATGCAAGTACCCAAGTATAAGGGAAATGCTTAAACCTTTCAAGTTTGGCACACTGGATTCCGAGAAGAAGGGTCAAGTTTCATTTATTCAATATTAATTTTGGATTGCTCTTTTCATTAATAAATTAGGTGCTCAATAGGGTGAAGGTTTTTCTTCTTTCAAGGAGTTGGCATGTACTTTTGTTTGGAACAGATTAGAAATATGATTTCACAGAGGAAATGTAATCTCATCTTAAATATTTACAGTATGCTAATTTTATGCTTCTACATTGGCAGAAAAACAGAATAGCATTCATTAGTTTGATTCATTTTCTAACAGAAATATGTTCTCTCCCTTTGGCTAGGTCTATGTATTAGTAAAATATCCATTCAGGCCCATTCTTTGGCCCTTGGATAATACAATATGGTTTGCATCTGCATGGCTAAATTTCCGCTTGTTCTTTAACTTTCCTTCAAAAGAGGATTGCCAGCTTTGTGCCACAGGGTGGAAATTGCTACTAGTTCCTCCTATTTCACATGCAGTAAATAAGCACTACTTGGGAGACGCTGTTTGGCACCACTAAAGGAGTCAGTATTGATATTTGTGTGCCTGTGCTTGACCCCCTGTGTTTTAGATTCTAACTATACAGAGAGCCTGTGGCAGATGTCATACGACCACCACCAGGGTTAATACTAAAGAAATAGCTAAGTACTTGTGATGAACACAGAACTTAATTCACTGGTTGCCTATATAGATGTTAGACAAAATGTAGCATTATACCATAGTTTTAACAGAAAAAACTCACCAAGCATTGAGCTAGGTTATGCAGAAGACTGTGAAATGCCTTTTTCTAGAAGTCTTAAGTACAATTTAGATAGATGCCTACTAGGCATACTTAATCCTGCATTACATTAGGAAGATGGACAAGCTATTGTCCTGAAATTCTGTTAGTGGTTGATTTCTATAATGCTGTAATATTAGGATGCTTTCTTTCTAGCAGTTATGGCATGTGCAGAAAAAGAACAATTTGCAAGTCTCTCTTGTACTTAGTAAAAAGTATCTGGGATGGGGGTTTTGTGCTCATTGAAATGGAATTCCAAAATAGTAAGGTTTTTGGTTTTTTTGTTTGGTTTTTGTTTGTTTGTTTTGTTTGTTTGTTTGTTTGTGGTGGGGGGTTGTTTGTTTTTTAGTCTCAGAAATACTTTTATTACAAGAGATTTCTTCAGGTGTTATGATGCTGTGACTTTCTCTGTATTTAGAAACTAATCTATAGCTATGGATGCAGATTAATTTTTAAATAGCAAAAAAGAAATTTCAAAATGCGTGTATGCATTTTTCTTTGATGATTTAAGAATGCCCATGGGAATATTTCCTATTCATATGAAACACTTAAAAAGATAAAATGATTGACAAATTCTTTACAAGAAAAAACTGCATGCACTTTTGAGTTCATGAGTATTCAATATAAGTGTTTCTGATCCTTAAAATTAATGTTAATCTCTTACATCCTCCTCCTACTTCCCCCTCTCCACACAAGCATAGACTTTACATAGGATACACAGTGCTGGGAATTAACAGTGTTGTTCTCCCCTATAAAATTTTTGCTTAACCATCTTGATTTATGTTCTCCTTTCTTAAGAAATACTGCTTGAAAAGTCAGTTGTAGATTCAATGAAAAGAAAACGGGTCCTTGGAATTCTAAGCACCAAAATCAGCATAAAAAAAATAACTTTATTTTTTGGGTTAGTTAAACATCTGACACATACTATTGCAGTTTTTCTATTGTGAACATAAAAGTTAGAAGCTTCTTAGATGGTGTGTAGTGTTTATAATGCATTTGTCTGGGCAGATGTTCTTGTAAAATTACCAAAGCATTCCAAGTTATAAACATAGTTCAAACAAAGCTTGTTTCATCTCCGTGAAGAAGACTGATTCCTTCCCTCCAAAATTCCTAGAAACCAAACATTATTTTTGCAGTTTATGTTGTATATGGATTGTGACTGCTCGTTCTCTCTTTTTGTCTTGCTTTTTGTTTTTATTGTTCCTTGGTATGTTTATTTATGGGGGAGTTATAAGATTGTGATTGAAGGTGGAAAAGACTGTTCCCTTGGGCTTGAAAAGTGACTGACCCCAGTCAGCAGGGCTTGTTGTCAGTGATGCTGGAATCTTTTCATGAGTGAGTGGAAAGTAGTTTCCTGTCAAGTTTAGTTAGGATTGGGGTTTTTTCCCTTCCTTTTTTTTTTTTTTTTAATCCCTCCAGCATAAGCAATATTTGTTTTTATGTACAGTGTGATTCCTGTGCTGTCTTAAAGATATGAAGAAGAAAGTTTGTGTTTGAAATAAACTATTGCAGACCAGTTGGCTTTTTCTTTTGTCTCTTCAGTATGGAACTAAACTTTACTGTGTCTTTGTGTAAGTATGTTGTGCAGGTGATATATGAGGCTACACATAATAGAGATATATCTGACGATGATATGGTGGGATGAAGGAGTAGAGAACATATCTTTGAAGAAGGGCATTTTCTTCATTCTCCGTGAAATGAGCTGCAGGGAAACAAAGAAACTAAAAAACTCCTTTGGTTTTCCAGACAATTAATATATACGGTTAGGGTTGTGGTTTGCTTTTTATTTGTTGAATAAATTTGTAAAGAAATGTACTTCAGTTGAGGGGATTGGATCCATGGTTGACAAGACAGCATTACTCTTTCTCAGAGTGACCTAAACCATTATATCTGTTAAAAAAAAAATTTAAAAAAATCCATTTTTCATTCCAATATTTTTCTCACTATGATGGCCTGGAATTGACCCTTTACTTTTGGCAGAACCAAGCAGATACAGTTTTCAAGTAGCCATTTTATTTCTGGATGTTTCTGGCTATTGTTGCTTTTATTGTTCCGGTAGTGAAAAACTCTAACTCCTGTCATTTCCCCGCTCTAACTTCTGCTTTAGGAGGAGAAAAAAGAAAAGACAGAAGGAAATTACTGAAGGAGAGTGACATTTTTCACACTTACTTTTGATGGCCAGGGAATTTATTGAAGTGCTGTTCTTGACAGGATGGTTTCAACTGCAATTCAAACCTGGCCTCAGACCTGAGTCAGAGCAGGGATCTGACTAGGATAGAGGGGGGGTTGCCTAAACCTTCTCACAGTTCCAGCTACATCAGCTACAATCACAACTTACTGTTTTTGTAGATTTTATCAGACTTGGTTATTAGACTAAAGTGGTCCGAGACAAATTATGCTCTGTCAAAGAAGTGCCAAGCATTATTAATTATTAACAAAATATTTAATTAGATACCACCGTGCTGATAGTGATCATCTGCAAATCCAAGAAGGGAGCTCTGAGATGGCTGGTATATAAATGATTTGAAGATTTTTTTCAGGATTTTGGCCCAGTGTCGTGAGGAATTGCATTCCCTTAGGAAAAAGCCAAAATGCTACACTGTGTCAGAGGATTGCTTTTGTTTCCTGCATATCTTGAAGCAACTGCTTCCCTCTCCCTTTGTTTGCTACCTTTTGGCATGCTTACAGCGAGGAATGATTGAATATCTGATTAACTTCACATAAGAAGCATTTTTGCCCAGTTTTCTGACGAGATGCCGAACCAGTCCAAATCCTTTGAGTCTTATGCAGGAGGTAATCCCACGATCCAATGTCAGCATAATCCCCCCAAGACAGCTTAAATATTTGTAGTTTTTTCTTAAATCAAGAAATCCCTTGGGGTTTATACCAATCCCAATTTAAACAATGACTTGACCTGAAAACCCTGGAGGAATGTTTGAATGAGGTTGTCTTGCCTCTGGCTTCCTGGCCAACTTGCTCTAATAAGATGTGAATAAGATATACAGGGTCCTAATTTATAATATGATATGAAAATTATACATCCAGTGGAAGGCTGGGGGTAAAACAAGGGATTGCAATGGTGATAGAGACAGTATTTATTGTGATTACTAGAAGGGGGCCTTAGTGGGCTGGGATTATTGTACTTTAAGTGAAATTGATTTTGTTCATGATTTGATTTTAATCTAGTTTAGATGAATCAAATTCTACAAGGAGCAGATATTTAATTTAGTACATTAGGATGAAAAGGACATCAGTTCAGAGAAGTTTAATGCATATGATGTGATAAAAGCAGTATCTCATTATGAGGGTTTTTTATAGTAATTCCTTGTTATTTCATTACTTCTTGGATTTTTTTTTTCTCTCCACACAATATTTTTATTAAATACAGCCAGGATTCTAGTCTAATTTATGATATTTAGGCTGATAGCCCAAGACAAAACAATAATAATGCTAAAAATTGGAAGTGGACTATGAGGAAGATGGAATTCCAGACTTGCTGCACTGATTTTTGCTAGAGATCTACTATTGGAACAAAGAGAAGATCCTTGCTCGGCTCCAGGGCACTTGCCACAGGCAAGCTCCTTTGCAGGACAAGCCCTAGCTGTCTTTTTACAGACTGCAGTTGTAAACAGAGAGTCTGTAGAAACCAATCTCCTGCAATTTTCCAGTCTACTGTTTTCTAATCTAGGGGAGCTGGAATGCTTTGTAATTTAGAACTCAGTTGCTGTTGAAGAGAGGTCTCCTACACTGTAGCAGTCAGGACTAGATGGATATTTTTTCTTCAGTTAACAATGGAGTTGGGAGAGCCATTCATGATGAGAATGCAAAGTTCAGCTGATATATATAGATACACATAGGTTTGTTTTTCTCATATCATAACTTATATGAAAATATTCCTATTTTGTTCTCTGTTCCCTGACACCCAATTACTAGCGATCTCTTTTTGGATGAAGGAAATACCATTGATTCACTGGCTTGCTTGCACCTCTTTAGCACCATTCTTTGGGTTGTTATAGATAAATCAGAAAACTAGTTTCTTCACTGAGGAATATTTTCTGTTTGGATGTTTATTGAGGAAACCTTTATATGCTTAAGGAAAAGATTTGCTAAGATGGTAGGGACTTTCTAGTACCATCTACATTCACGAAGATCGGCATGGGTCACAGTGATCTGCATGGAAAAATAATAAAAAGGAATAATGAAGGAGAATTCTTACATCAGAGATGCAGGGCAGGAGCTGGCAGAAAAACATTTTAATACATTAGTCTGGGAATGCTTGATTATGTGTCACCTTGTTGTGCTTGCTTGTGTTAAAACAAATTATGGGTGCTTTTGCCCTCTTTGTATAAAATATAATTAAGATTTTTCATTTGCTGAAATGCTTTTCAGCAAAAGGGAAAAAAAAAAAAAAAAAGAAAGGAGGAGGGGGAGGAGGAAAATGAAAAGGCAGCTCTGTGGGCATGGCAGCCTGTGTCCAGAGGATGGGACCCTCCTTTTCAATGCTTAAATCTAATCATGTGTCTCAGGCAAAACTACATCCCCCTCTAGCTCCCCCTTCCCTCTAACAAGTTGTTCTGATTTAAAACCAATTTAGTTAAACTGGGACACTGGTGGATAATTGTCAGATGCCTCCTATTTGGAGACAGAACTCACTCTAAAGAAATCTCCGGAGACTGGTTTACACTGACGTAAATGAAATTAAGATTTTAAATGAGTGCACACTATCTATAAAGAATGCATTGGATTTCCCCCTTCTTTTACTGTTTTAAGGATAGTATCTATCACCTGTTTTCCTGATCCAAGAACTGTGGTCATTGTGGTATCCTATCAGAGGCTGAGAGTCAACATTCAAGTCATTTGAAGGACACACTGAGGATCTAGTCTGGCATGACAGAGAGATGTTGTTTACATTTCTGGTTTGGAGTCTTGGCTCATTTTTGGAATATCCAGCAAATAACAGTCCCTGAGAGACTGATGAATTAACTAAAGTAGATGTTTTATATGTTAGTATCTTTCACAGGCAGTGTGCCAACAAATAGATATATGGTTTCTTTCTGTCCTTAAATACTTGTGTGTTGTAGGCAACAACTTCAATTGTCTGCTTGTTGTTTCAAAGTATAATGCATTTATTATATCCACACTGTTTTCTGCCATTAACTAATTGGCATTGATATATAAGACTGTATATTGTATGTCACATGAAGCTCACTTGACGTTTGAGTCAAGCTCTGTTAGACATGGCAAGGGATAGATCATTGAATTTGATCCATGTTTTATCAAGAACCTTGGATTTCTACCACCTGCAACAACAGTTTCACTGTCTCTTGCTTTTTCATTGAAATGAGAATTTTGTTGTCATTGCAGACTATAAAGCTTGTGCTGAGATTGCATCACTTCACTTAACAAGAGCTTTTCAGGGGCCTACTGGTAGAATTGATTTCTTTATTTTGGTCCTTCCATTTTGTGGATTCAATCCAAAAAGAAGTCTGCAGTAAAAGAGGTTCTACTCCTATATCTATTTTAAAAATTACCAGAACATGTTATGCTAGAAAATCCAATTTTCTTTAGAGGCAAGTGTTTTTATGCTTTGAAATACTTTATTTTACATGGCAATGCTAACTAGCATGTATTTAGGAAGAGAAGAGTAGAAGAAAGCAAAGTAAACACACAAATCTGGACATTTCATTGATGTGAAAAACCAATATGGTGTAATTAAAAGCTTGTGTATATTCGTCTTTTTATAGTATTGTATTTCCCTGCTCTTACTAGGCTTTTAACTGCCTGAAACTGTGAAAGGCTATACTCAATGTCACAGATGTGTGCGGGAGAATGCAAGCGGGTTGACATGTACTTGTCAGTGTCAGCTGAGAAAAGAGCTGGCGTGGATTGTTCGGTGGAACAATGAAGGAGGTGGTGTCTCTGGGACAATAGCATTAGCTGGCAGAGCAGATGGACTGCTAGCTTGGGAGGTCTAACTAATCCTCTGTCATAACAAAGAACAAGAGTTTCTGCTTTACTTGGCTAAAAGCCACTAAAGTGAAACATAAATTGGGGTGTATCAGGAGTCCTTAGTTAAGGCTATCAAGTGCAATAATTCTGCCTGCAAAGGCTGTTTGAAGTGTTCCAGGATGAATGAATTTATTAGCATAGGGATTCATTACTGTTAAGCAAATCCAGAAATTTTAACCATATGAGTAAACTCTCCTAGGTGAAGTGATAACATAATTCCTTGAATAAAGAACTTTTCACTAGGAGACTGTCTTCAGTTCTTTGTAACGTTGCCAAAATTAACTTATCTGACATTTTCCCTTGCCAAGTTCCGCCTAGCCTCGAATTTTTGAAAATGTCTAGAGGCAAAATATATTATTTAAATAAATCTTAAAAACACTTGTAACTGTGTACTAGAGGAAATGTAGCCCCTCTGTGCTTTGAAAAATGAGCCTGAAATTTATAGGAATGTATCTTTTGGTCTTTCTTTGGGAAAGCCACACAAATTTAGTCCATTCATTCACATTTAAAAATACTTCCATTTGCCCTGGCTTGGTAGCAATATTAGCATTTGGCAGCTAAAGTATGTGATTTGTGTCTGAATTGAGCTTGTTTTATCTCTCAAAAATCACTGGTGTGACCTGACTGCACATGAACCATCCCTATATAGCTATATCCATGTATATGAGGGCAAGTAGCTCTTTTCTTCCAGTGTGACACTTGCAGAGGGCTCTTGGTCTCCGCAGGGAGATTCTCTTTTGTGTTTTCAGTGTTTGTCCAGTTGATGTCCAAAATTAACTGAGAATTGCAGACTGGCTTGGTTGCAGTGAGGTGAGGAGCAGGTGTGGAGTAGAAAATGGGTTTACTTGGTTGGAAGAGATACCTTGGTCAGCAGGAGGAAGAGACAGCAGGAGTCACCTGAGAGGTACAGGGTGGCCCATGGATGGTGCCAACTTCAGCTGCAGCTAGGCAGGAATGTTAAAACTGGAGGTAAGACAAAAGGTGACAAAAGATACTGGCATGGTAAACAGGGCTTATGAATCTGGGGGAACCATAGTAGGGACTGGATAGGAATGAGCACTGAGGAAAATGTCAATGAGAAGCTCAGAGAATTATGAAGAAGAAGCTCAGATTTAGAAAATATTCATTTAAAAGTTGGAAGCTTCCTTCTGTAGGCTTGCTCTGCTATTGACGGTGAGAAAACCGGGGCAGCATCCTGTGCCAGATATGCTGTTACCTCTTCATTACCTGGAAAAAAAATTAAAGGAAGAGGACTTTCTTGTGCCTGAACTTAACCTGGAGACACATGGCTTAGGCAAAACTTTCATTTCAGTGAAGACTTGTATTTCTCATTCTCTGTGTGACACCGTGTGATGCACTGACTCTGATGTGCTAATGGCTTGCACTTGCCCCAGCAGCTGAGGCCAAGGGGTATCTGTTCACAACCTCTGGGAGACCTGCCCCCCCTTTTTTTTAACTTTTTTTTTTTTTTTTCTTTTTTTTTAGTTTCAACAGATGCACATCAGCCTTCTTTTGTGAAATACACCCAGCAATGCTACCACATACTTCACTGTGATGATGTGTGCATAAATCTGTTAATGTTTAGAAAGAACTACAAAACTCAAGTGGGAGAATCAAGAGCCCTTGAGGAAGTTAATAGTTTGGTATCAAGTCATGGTTGGAAGTGCATACTGGACACGCATGTATGGTGCATTCACTGAATAGTGAGGATAAAGTAAGCACAAAGTAGATGCTGTTTAACAAGCAGTGCCTGATCGCAGTGAGAAGAAATTGCAGAATTGCAGATGTCATTTGCAACATTTATGTACAGAGAGGGGAAAACAGAAAATTCATTATTCTTGCATTCCCTAGTTTCTGTTTACCTGGTTTTGTGCTGTTAATTGTCTGCTGTATAGTTTCAGCAGTGCAGCTTTCACAAATGTGCAGGCTAGGCCTACTCACCTTCCATATTCCAGAAGGCTTTCTTAAAAAAGCAAAACAAAACAACAATAACCAAAAAGAACCCCAAACCAAAACACAAAATCAAAACAAAAAACAAGAAGGAAAAACTCTAAACAACACCCCCCCCAAAAAAAAAAAACAACCAAAACCCAAGCCAATGAAACAAAAAACCCCTCCAAACCAACAAGAACAACAAACCAAAAAGCAAAAAAAAAAAACCAAAAAAACCCCACACCAAAAACAAACAAAAACCCCCAGAACTCTACAAAAGCAAACAAAACAACCAAAATAAAAAATAAAATAAAATAAAATAAAATAAAATAAAATAAATAAAATAAAAAAAAATAAAATAAAATAAAATAAAATAAAATAAAATAAAATAAAATAAAATAAACCACCTACCACAAAAATCCATGCTTGCTGGGAAGGGGTTAAATAACAAGCCTTTTTTCTGTCCGCTTTGCTAATCTAGACACTGTGTTAGATTCACAATTGCCTATGAGGTTATCTACCCTGTTAAAGCTCAGAAGAATTTTCAGTGATGCTCATTTGTGGTTATACCTGCTGGGGGAAAGAAAGAGCTTGTGCAATTACAACTTCTCTTATAGCCGTTGCTTATCTGAGTCTGCCTCCGAGTCAGGAAGCCTTTTCTGGCTTGAGCAGTGCAGTGAAGAATGACTCCACTGCCAACAGAATAGTAACTCAAAACGAGATTGAGTTTAAATCCACAGCTGGGACTTGAGCACTTGGCACCAGGGATCATAAGGTCATTGCAGTAAGACAGGGGACATTCATGCATAGTGTGTAAGAAACACATTAGCTTGCCAGTCCTCACTGCAGATTTTCACTCTCTGGCGTATATTTGCTGTAAAATAGATACCCATCTTTTCAAACTGCATGGAAAAAAACCCAAATCTGTATGATTTTTTCATTTTTATGGTCAGACAAAAATATTAACCTGAAGTAAATATTTATTTATGAGAGTTGTCACTTCCAAAACCATGGAAAATGGATTTTTGTAATATTTTTAACAACTCAAAACAAAAAATAAAAAATGTCTTTGCTCACAATAACAAAAATCACAAAACTGAAGGCAACTTTTTTTATAAACATTGGGTTTTCTGTGTATCTTTTAATGTCTTGCAGATTCATGATTGTATGGCCACTAAATTTAGTAATAATATTACATTCAAGAAAAAGTACAGATTGTTTGTGAAGGTAAAGCTTTATTACTGGATAGTTACAGTCTTACAGATTTTCTTTTCACTGTTTATTCCAGATTAGACTTATTACCTTGTATAATTCTCGATAAATGACCAAAGAGAAAGTGCTTCTTTTTAAAGAGCCATTGTGGTCTCTGAAAGTGAAGGTGCATATTAATCTTGTAGCCAATAAGCCTGCCTGAAAAATACATAAAATGCATTTTAATAGAATCAGAAGTAATAATTTAGTGCTGTGAGGGAGAGGTGAAAGCTTCACTTATGCAGAAAGCAGAAACCAGTCTTGCTTCAAGGACTAAAGGTAAAACTTGGTACTGTACAGGGAAACAGGCACAGGAACTATCTTTGGGAATTTATAGAAGAACAAGTTGACAGGAATAGAATTGTTTGGTAAGAATGTATTCAGAAGAAAAAACAAATACTTGACTTTTTTAAGCTCTTGTAATTTGGTAGTTACTAATGCACTGATCTCCTAGCCACCGAGCATGTTCTGTCTCTCTTCTGATAAGTATGACACACTTGTCAGAGATATTTATAAAGTACGCATGTTATACAGTATATAAACTATACTTTTAGACATCTGAATACTCACAAGAGAGAGCTGATGAACCCTCTAAGCTTTGAAAAACACTGCTTGCATGGGATAATTGAAATGCCAGACATAAAGCCATATTAAACTGAGCTTCATCAGTTAAGCCTCTCACAGAGCAACATGGGCTGTATAAAAACTAGCAAACCAACCAACTAGTATTCTAACTTTTTCTTTCAAATTATATGATTGATTTGTTTCTTTGATTATTTTTGGGGTTTTTTTTGTGGTAAATGGGAAATAGCTAGGTTCTAACAATGCATGTAATGTACACCAACAGTGGACTAAATGTGTGACCAAAACCATAAGAACTCCAAAAAGTAGAGATGAAAGCTCTATCATTTGATTTAAATAGCCTGTAACACTGGATACTACTGAAAAAAGAAAAAAAAAAAAAAAGTAATCCAAATTTGAGAGTCTTATCATGTGAGAAAATATTCAATCTGACCTGGCTGAAAAAAAAACCAATCCCTTTTGCAATTTGCTGAGAAATTAAAAAATTAAATTGAAATTTTAAAAAAAAAAATTGAAAAATTAGCACAATTAAAAGGAAATAAAAGAGTTTCAAGAGTGCTGGCACATACTGATTTACTGCAGATAGGTCATACTTCCTCTCCTCCCCAATGAAATTGTTTATCCATTTCTTATCACATGTGATCATGACTGTTTACCAGTTTCCTAGTCTGCTTCCACTTAGATCTCTGTTGCATCATTTGCTGACAACTAAGAAATCCTGTAAAATAAATATCTTAGTTTAGCCTTCACTTTACACAATGTTCTTATAAAAAATGTTTTGTTATTTTAAGGCTTGTTCTGCCAAGTGACTAACACCCAGCATCTTCATAAGTAAGTATTAAGGTTAGAAATATGGACCTATGTTTACTTGGCTCTACATGTACCTTGGCAAAATGAAGATCAGACTCTTAAAATACAATAGGACAATAACCATTAAACTCCCACCTCTTAACCTTTCATTCTAGTTTTTCATCTTTATGTATTAACCACAGTGCTTTTTTTCATTCTGATTTATTTTTATTGTACTTCTACATCAGGCTTGTGGTAATGATGCTTTCTGTGGCTTATGTGTGCAAAACACACACCCTTGCAGTAATCCTAATTTTTTTTAATTCCATTTTGGGCCAAAGAGATTTGAAGACAAGTACCAAGAAGCATTGTCTTAATAGTTTCTCTTACAGCAGTTAAAAATTATCTCTGATTGCTATTGTAGAAGTATACTGTAATCACAAAAGAGTATTGGTAGACTAAGGAATCCATGAACTGTTTGTGGCTCTGATTTTTCTCATCTATGGTGCACAAGTTTCAATATATGTTCTGTCAAACAAACCTGTAGCACATACACCTTGCAAAACAGTTTCAGAGGGTTTCACTCGTCCAGAATACCTTTGTCTGCTAAAACTATTGTGAAATTATGCTGCTGACATTTCAGCCATTGAAAGTGGCCTTTCTTTGCTCTAATTACAATGCTGAGACTGTCAGCCTTTTCTGTGGAGTGAAATTTTTATGAGATTTATGGTGGCTGCTTCTTCAAGAGGAATCAACTGTGAAAGGACACATCTGAGTAGAAAAACTTGCCACTGTGCAAACTGTTCAGGTTGTGTTTGAGAGTGTGAGGACTGCTGCTTAAGACACAGTGTCACAAGGTGAGTGGTTGGTATTGCTTTGCCCAGCCAGTAAAGGTGGGGTAGTTTCACAGAATCTTCTTCAAAAATTATTTGTATGCATCTCAGGCTTGTCCTGTGAGTACAGCTGTCAGGGGCTGCTTTTGGTGTTACTGTAGAAACTTTCATGGCCATTGGCAGGGCATGCTCTGTAGACCATATTTAGTCATTGACTGGAATAGCTTCTTTTTTGGTATTTTTCTGAGATCTGAGGGAAAAGGCTCTTCACAGTCCCTTTCTCCTTTGGAGCAGTGAATCTATACTCCACATGACACGATTTGCTAGCTCTTGGGCTCCTGAGTACTGTGAGTTGCTGGACTGTGTGAAAGAAGGAAAATGTTACACTGCTGAATTTCCCCCCAAAATGCCTCATTTACTATTTGCTTCACTTTGAGCTCAGTGTTTCTAACTCATGAGAGAACAAAGCCTTGAGGAGTTCCAATAAAAACATACAGAAGGGTGGTATGCTAGCAGTTGTTAAGGAAAAAAATGCAGGCATGATAGATATGAAAATCAGAGCTCAGAGGGTAGAGTGTATGCAGTGTTGCAAGGTCTACCATAAAAGATATATCTCTGCTTGTCAGTAATATTGGCTTCTTAGGATCAGATCATTTGATATTTAAAACAATACAACTTGCCAAAATCCTTGCTTTTGTATCTTCCAGTAGATACACTCCTTGTTCAAATCAATAAAATTCCCACTCTTGACTTTCACTGAGCATGAGCCAAATGTCACCATCTCTTAGAAATATGCTGCAAGATTCCAATATGTAGCTGCCTTCTGCTTCTATACCAGTAAGCTTGTGATAAGTTCACTTTAAACCATATTTTCTTCCTGTTCCATGCTTCCTTCCCCTCCTTTCTTTGCTCATAAGGGTTCAATTTTCACTAGCTTGCCAAAAGTGCAATTATACTTGCTGAGTATAAATACCCAGTGGAGATCAGAAGAGAAGACAGAGAAAGTAATTTTTAGAATTCTAAAAAAAATTTCAAATGTAAACTGAAAGCACCAGCAGTATTGGAAGTGTGTGGACTGGATCACTAATTTCACTAAGGCAGGCTTCGTTCAAGGGGAAAATATGGTTGAATTAGACACACTTCAGTAATGAATTATTTGCATATCTCTAATGAGCACTTCAGATTACCTGCTATTATAATTCTAGTACACCCAGCCTAAATTTGGATGGGATACTGCCTACACAACTCTCAATTTCAGAAAGAATAATTACATTCACTTTTTAGTATATGGGCAGTTCATTTGACTGTATAATGTATAATTGTGTGTATAAATGCTGTCAGTTTAAATAGGATTTAACTATCTATATACACAGAAAGGACAGTCTGGATTATGTGAAGAGTCCTTGTTCTTTGTGTTAATTTGTGATTCACTGAATTCCAGTGAGGCAACTTTAGCAGATTGAAATTGCAACTGCTGCAGTAACTTTTAGCAAGCTCTGCTTGCTGATTTGTGTTTGGAAAAGAACAGAATAGTTCTGCACATTGGTATGTACTAATTTTAAAATTGTCACAGCATTCATTTATCACTTTGTGTAACCTCTGTTGGAAGACGTGAACTGTGGGTTGGACAATGAAACCACAGATATACAGTTTACATTATATTTTGATACAAGCTGTATTCCTATTAGGAGGGCTTAAAGAAAAAGAAAATGCCTTCAGATCATCAAATTGATGATCAAAGTGAGATTTATATAGTGTGATCAGAAATCCCTTGTAGTCAATGAAAAGATTCCTGTTAATGCAAACGGACTTTATTTTGGACAGAAAAGCATCTTCTGCAAAGTTCATCAGAGCTCTGCAGTCACTCATTTTTATAGGTTGCTCTTTCTCTCTCTTTACTAAGAGTGTCTCTTACTGATTTCTTGTTCTCTCTTTTGTCCTAATAACTTTCTCCATCTGGGCTTTTATTCTGCATCTCACTGTTAACTTTTGTAGGCTTCAATTCATGAGTTAAATTCCTGTCTTTTGTCTTCATTCAAATAACTCTTCAAAACGCATCCCTTTTATGGAGCCTTTAGGGAAAGCCCCTTGACTTTAAGATATCTGAAATGCAAATAAAAGACTTAGCAAATATACAGTATAGTTAATCACGTTCACTGGAAAACTATGGTTTTCCAGAACACTATGAAATATTCTTATTTCCCATATGGCTTTTCTGTATGCTACTTTTTTGCATTCTCTACTAGTGTTTTTTTTCATTTGCATTAAAGAACTTCTGCATTTGCTTTATTATCACTGATATTTTAACATTTTTACACAAGTTTTCTCACCTTATAACATGTGTAATTCACACATGGGGTTAATATATCTGTGAATATAGAAACCCATTGGATCTCATACTTAAAAATACTCTGCTGATGATGTACTGTCATACTCCGCTTTATCAAGTACTGATATTTTAAATAACATATATACATATTTATCTGAATCTCTGGACAATGTCAGAAGTAAAACAGATGCTAACACTGCAAATACAAGTAAATTGTCCTGTAATCTTTTCTGATTTTTGACCATTTGTTTTATGTTACTCTGTGCAAGTGTAATGAATCTTTTCCATTACTTGCTAAGGATGTTGCTGAAGGGTTCATTAGAAGAATACTGACAGGTGGATAGGAATGCATTTTGAACTTCTCCAAATATACAAAAGATGAATAAACTAGTTGAATGCAAATATATGTCTCTAGCTTTTCTCTGTGCATTAAAATGCATGTCAGCCTTTCCCTGTCTGTGGCAGGTCATGAGTGACATTTTAACAGCAGTTTTTGTTCACATGCAGTATATCTAGACTGTCTCCAGATTTCTCCTTAAAAATAAGAACAACCTCTTCCCCACCCCGCTCTCAAGCCCACAAAACCAGAACAATACCACAATGATGCCATTTCCAAAGCCCTTTCTGTCAGCACTAGAAGCAAATACACAAGTCATTTTTTGTTATATAGAATCAATACTGTGTCTTATTTGTTAGACTCTTGCATACATATAAAGACTATTTTGTTAGAAACAAAGGCTATCAGCATTATTTTAGTGAAATGTTTCAAATATCATGTGTTTATTATCACCAGAATAATATAATCAAATAAAGCTATTTAGTTTTTAACAAATCCAGTTGGATGTTAGATATTGTTTTATATTTCGTGATAGCCATCGCAACTGTACTAATTTGAACTAAGATTTTTTTATGCATACAATGCTTAAATGTAACTTTTTTTTCCACTCATACTTTGCAAGCAAGTTAAAAATTGGTACAGAAGGCAAATTAAACCTAGAAATATTTGAAATTATAAACTTAGATTTTCCTCATCTGAGTTAAGATTTCAGAGTTAAATAAAATGGGGTTATTATGGATCTGCTTACTAATAACTCAGATTATCACAAATAAAAAGAGTAATTGTGGTATATAAATTGCAAATGGGTTCTCAGAAACCAGCATGCTATCTCAGGTCCCATGTGTAATGCAAATATAACAGGGTAGTTATTCTAGTAAGGCTTACTGAACATCTATTCCAGCAACTTTCTTTTTTTTTTTTTTTTTGTCAAATGTGTGAAACCAAACGTTTATCTATGAAGAAAATATAATGATAAGAAAAAGTAAGGCTGCTTGTCATAAGATAATATTAAATGCAAGACACTTGCATGATTTTCTCTTCAAGATCAGAAAGTTGTTGGTTATCATTGAGTAGGTTTCAACAAGAGGTCTGATTTTTATTTTTGTCTTGATAGTTGTTTCTCTTTACCAGATGACATAAAGCTTTCACATCAAACTTTCACATGTATAAACAGATAAAAAGTTTTGAAAAACTTTAAATTCCTCAGTCAGCATTTCTTTTATAAGCTCAGACACGGGGCTGCTTTACATAGCATGGTATGGCTGTTTCCCCTGATTCCTTTTAGTTATTTTTCATAACTGTGAAAGAATTAATGGTGTTACAACCTGAGAGAAGTGGAGCAGGAGCAGAAAATGGGACAACAAGAATGATCTGGATCATAAGACTGAGATGTTAAGGTGTAACTTTCATCGATCAATAAGGAATAGACAGAATGATTGGGATTGTCATACTCTGTTGCTTTTTAGTTTCTCAAATGGTTGTATATTTTAAAATCAAGAATAGTACTCTTGGTGCATAAACCTGTATCTTGGATAATCTATACAAAATCAAAGCTAGAGATAGGAAGATAAGCAGCAGAGGTGTTCCTGGGAGGCAGAGGAAGTGAGCTGGAAGGGATCAACAGCAAAGATTCTAAGGAAGGTCAGTCTTTGTGTTAAATTCTTGCACAATCACACAGAATCACTTATGTAATTTTTATTTACTTCTTTTTTTTTTTAATAGATAACTACAAGATCAGTAAACCCTTAAATGTTATATTATTTTTGAATACCATACAATCTCTTCTGTCATTTAAGAGTAAGAATTTTTGTTGATGTGAGCCAATATGGTTCCATCAGCCTTGTAGTCGCATCAATAACCATGGGTTTCCAGGGATTTACATCAACTAAAACTGGTTTTCAAACTGAATTCCCTAACTTTGTTTTAATTTTTTTCTTAATCTGTTCAGAAACTGTTTTAAGTGTCGTTGCATATTTCTTCCCCAGACATTTGTCTGACCTTAGATAAAGCTGACACCCGAGTAAAATTTTCACAGTGCACAAGGCCTTGTAATATGCATTTAAGTGTTGTCTGTTTCTGTTTTACTAACTTGCTGTGCAGTTTATTTAACTTCTCAGAGTTGAGCTGAAAGACTTGTATTTGGAGCTGTAGTTATCAGTGGAACTAAATGAGTTGCCACTAGTTACAACACTTTTTTTTTTTTTTTTCTCCCCTTAAGCAGCAGTAGTCAGGAAGCCTGGAACAAGATAAAAAAAAAATCAAAATAATTGGATGTAAGAAATCTGAAGGTACAACAGAGAGTTTTTTGGGGTTTTTGGTTTGGTTTGTTTTTTTTTTTTTTACAGGTAACCGTAGAATTTGAATAATTTAACCTTTAAAATGTTGTTTACTCTGTTGTGATCAAGAGGAAGAAGTGTCACTCCTTTCTTTTGCTGATGCCATTTACAGACCATGATTACAGATGCATGGTGTAGGTGCTTGTGTACAAGGAGCCTTTATCTCAGTGAGGAGCTTTACTGTGAGAAAGAAATCAACTAGAACACTTAAAAAAAACAAACCAAAAAAAAACAACCAAACCCCCACACAAAAAAAACCAAAACCAAAACCAAACAAAAAAAAACAAAAACCCAAACAAAAAACCCAAACAAACAAAAACACACAAAAAACCCAAAGCAAACAAACAACAACAACAACAAACCAAACCCCACACTAAGATTTACCTAGCACCACTCTGAGCATTTAAAGCTGAAGAGTTTGACTTGCAAAATTAGATATGATAAATCTGTCATAAACTATAACAAGAGCTTTTGGGTTTATCCCCCACATCATGACCATTTCTTTGCTTTGTTAAACATGTATTTGTGGTCACCCCATCTCTTTTACTCTGGAATAGGTTGCTGCATGGGCTATATATGGGACAATGGCTTCCTGTGGGCTGGAGCTGGCAGGTGAAGTTGTCCTCTAAGGGGTGGCAGGGAGGGCCCCATTGCCCCAGATAGGATCAGGGTAGCTGAAAGGTGGTAGGAGCAGCCCCAGCCCTGGGTATAGGGCCCCACTGTGAATTGGCTGAGGCCAGGCTGGGAGTCAGGTCAAGGTGACAGAAGACCTGGGCACAGGCAGAACTGTTGATGCAAATGGTGATGATGAGAGGTAGCTCCTGCTCTCCACGCTGCACAGTGCTCCACTTGTGTTCCCTTTCCTGTGTGTGCTGTGGTACTCACCATTGAATTTGCAGTTGTATGTGACTTAATCAAAAGACGTGGGATGATTGGTTCCAGGTGCCTTTAAATGGTCTGGTACCATTTTGCCATCTCCTGCAGTTGGAAAAATCGATGTTATCTTGCTTTTCCTTGAGGAGTACAGACTGTCATTGTTACACTGTGTATTAGTCATGCCGTGCGCTGCCTGGTACAAGTCATTGTGGAGTCTTATTCATAGTGTCATACCCATATGAGATTTGTCAGCACTACTTCACTGCTTGTGGGAAGATGGTGGTGTGCTGTCATTAATAGTCCTATTCTGGGAAAGCCAACAGAAAGTGTTCATGGAAAAGTGTGAATAAATCAAGGAACAGATCTCTTATCCAGGACTTTGTAGTAGAACTTTGTGTACTTTAAAATGTGACTAAAACACTCCAAGAAATGGCTTCACAATGTGTTAGCATTATGCCTTCCAGAAAACAAACAAACAAACAAAAAACCAAAAAAAACCCAAACAAACTAAAAACCCCACAAACCCACAAAACCGTGGCATTTTCTGGAACATAATTATCCACCAGGTCTAGACTATGTATTCTGTTATATGCTGCACCACTGCAGAGAGTCCACTGAAAATACTTTGCTTGCTGTATGAAGCATGGCCCATAGCATGCCTTAGGGCATGGTGCTTGTGGGGCTCAAGTTACTGTATACGCACAGTATAGTTGTTTAAACTTTCTTCAACATAAAACAGCACATTTACACATTAGACAAGCACAAAATGGTCCATGTGGAACTACTTTCACTTGAGGCAAAGTGTCCTTGTAGAAGTTTGAAGTGTGAATTTTATCATTTTAAATTGTACAAATAAGCAGAAAAGAAAGTTAATTTGTATTCTCTTTCCTGTTTCAGGGCAATTCAGGGGGAATTCCTTTTTCTAAGGGTATAAGGCAGTTTCCAAAGGAACATAAAGAATAATAAAGCATATGGGAGAATAAGCCTCTCAAAGATGATCTGAAATGTGTGATGAGTACATTTATTTTTTATTTTATTATTTGGAGGTTTTTGTCTTTTTAATTAGAGTGAAAAGAAATTATTATGTTGGGTTCATGGTCTATCAGAAAAAGTGCTATGCATTTCTCTAGTTATTGGATATACTAGTTGCATACTTGAAGATATTTCAAGGTATATCTTACAGGTTGTATCACTTGCATGCTACTTGAAACGGTGGTACAGGCAGAGGGATAGTGCAGTGCGAAATTTATCACTTTACCTTACAGATTTTTGGGAAGGTGTGCTGCTCCCAAGAGTTTTTTAAAACTTTTTCACATCTTATGATCTAGTTCTTTTAATTCAAAATTGTTTGTTTTCCCTTGAGGAACTTTCTGAAGGATGCTTACCAAAACATAGTAAATAACTTGAATTATTTGGATTTAGTGATTCAGGTGGAAGTATCACCAGTGGCAGATCTGAGAAGACTGAAATTCATGAACAGCAGCAGTAATTCAGAGACCAAAATGTGGTCCTTTGAGCTTTCAACACACTATGACTTGCAGAAGAGTAAAACTGAGGTCTCTCTGTGGAAGGCATTGGAACTACATCTGAGAATAAAACCACTACAACCCAGTCACCATACTGTAATAGTATGCTGCAAGTAAAATGCCTGCTGAAACAACTGAGGATTCCTTTTTTTGCTATGACTGTGAAAGCTTTGACAGTTGCCTTTTCAAACTTAGAATGTCTGGGTTTCTTGGAGAGCTCAGGATCACCTAACAAGGGGTGGTCTCTTCAGCTGCCTGGACCTGAAAGACAGGGCAATCTGGAAATCAGCCTCTCTAGCATGAAGTTCACTATGTGTTAAGCCCCCATTTTATATTACAGTCCATAATATAGTTTCTTTGGCAGGGATTCATAAATCTCCATTTCATTCGTACAACTGCTGCATTATAATGGAGCTTTCTGTGGTCCTGCCTCAATCTCCATGAAGCCTGCCTTTCAGGACATGCAGAATTCAGAGGTAGGAATATCACCCGATACCAGTCCTCACCGATGCCTAGCACTATTGAAAATGCATTGGTATCTCACATTGCTGTGGAGGTCCATGATCATTAAAATTTCATCATATAAACCCTGCTGTCTTCACCGAAGAGGAATTGAGAGCCATAGCAGAGGATGATCATGTATTTTATCAGAATTTTCTGAAAGGAAAAACCATCAGGTTCAGAGCAGGAAGGAACCAGGATTATATTGCCTTTAATTTAAATATAATATAATATAATGTCAAAAACCTTACAACTGACATTTATCTACTGTAATTCATTTTAACTTTTTCCCCAGAGTGGCTCAGTGTCCCATGGTTGCACAACAGTTCAAACCGGTTGCACATGACGTGATTTTCATATGTTTCTCCTGCAGGGCAGATATTCATCAAAGCGTGTAACAGACAGCAAAAGCAAAAGGCAGCAAGCTGTAGATTATCACATTGATTTTTCAGGGGTCAGACTGCCATATTAGTAGGTTTAAGGGCTAGGTCATTTGTGCTTCCTAGCACTGATGCACACAGAAACTGGCAGGCACATAATTAAGCAGAGAATTCTGCAGGTAAGACAGTTAAGAAGTTTCAATTTAAAAAAAATAAAAATTGGTAAGCCATTTATTGGCCAAACTCTTTTGATTTGTTCTTACCAAAGATCAAATGAAAGGAGTTTTGCCTGGTTGTGGTTTTACCAGGATTATTTTCTCTTTCTTAATATTTTGCTTGTGTATGTATGGTTTTCTTTTAAGTTAGAAATAAAAGGAAATTAGAGAAAAAACATTACAGAACTAATTACTCTTTAAAAGGATTTATGTACTTTTATATATATACATTTAAAAAATACCTCTTGTGGGCTAACTAGGAAATTGATAAAAAAGGTGAATTTGAGCTAAGTTTTCTGAAGTGATAACTCCTATTTTTACTTTTCCCCCTACTGTCTTGAGATAACTGGTATACAGAAATTGCATCTAGTTCCTACTGCAAAACAAAAAGAGTAGCTCTGGGTTTCTCAGCACCTCTTGTATTATGATCTAGTTCCCATAGAAGGAATATTCAGAATATAACAATTTGAAACCACAGCCTGTTGAAAACTTCAGATTCACTAGTTTACCCCTAAGGAGAGGTAAGATCCATAAGCAAAAGACTCTGGTGCATATAATTGTTCCTTAAATGATTAAAGGTAAAGACAAAATCAGTTCTCCTATAGGTAACAAGTATTTCCATTTTCCTATTTCATGCATACATGAACTATTTTAGTTTTAGGTGGACTTCAATGATTAATGAATTCAGGAATAGCAAATCAAATTTTCATAGAGGACTGGCATCTTGCTGTTATTTCTTTAAAAGTAAGAAAGGGGACTTTTTTTTTTTTCTTGTAAAGCATTAGGACTAAAGCCAAACACTTCAAAGATACTTAAAAGAAACACAAGTTTCCATTACTTAATGAAATTAAGGAAAAAAACCCCAAATGTTTTTCTTATTGAGAAATAATGTTTATCCCTAGCATTCACCTCAGTGGGTATTGTATGAGTGTTACTTCTGTAATTTTTTCTTACTTTTTAATGTAACACTGGCTTTAGGTCAGGTGGCTAACTAGCAAGTTTTTAGGTTACCTTTTTAAGTATACATATTATCACTATGACTTTATTTCACTTAAGAACTAAAAGTGCATGTTTATTTCAGCTCTTGAAAGCTTATCTTCTCTTACATTACCTTACATACGAGTGCACCTTTGTTTATCTCTATGTCAGGCTAGTTTTGTCTACATAAAAGTACTTTTTGATGTTGGCTTGCCCTAAGGTTTTTAGTAACTTAAGAAACAATTTATGTCAGGGAGGGTCTAGTGAAACAATGAGAAAATGCTGTGAAACAACAGACAAGCAAAGATATGTTGATGTTCATAAAACTACCAGTCCTCTCTGAAAAGCTTTATATTCTGAGCAACAGGGGGGTTTCTTTCCTTTTTTTTTTTTTTTTAATTTTTTAAATTTTTTTTTTTAATGAGCGATTCTTCATGTGCATGAATTACTCACACTTTTACAGTTCTCTTGAAACTCTCAAAAGAGGAAGTGAATGGTAAAAAAGACAGTGGAGCAGCCATCTGTGAAAGGAGGAGCTGCTTCCTCCAGCATAAATATCTCCATAGTTTCATCTTTGTCCATCCCTGGCTTTTACAATACATGCCCTCTGAGAAAGGAGGATGGCAGGTAGACCACGGGGTTTGAGAAGCTTAGGAGGACACAGTATGCTTCCTTGAGAGTCTGCTTCTGGCATTTCAGAACACTGGGCTTATTCCTATGAGTTTGAATGAATTAGAAATAAATGAACAAGGGATTTTGCATGAAAGATTTCTGTTTACTTTTTGTCTTTTGCTGTACTTTATGATCCTGCTTTTTATATAGATAGTAATCATTGTGATCTTCTTTCTGAATGTGAAGAAACTCCAAGAAATTCCACCTTATGCCTACTTTCTATAAAAATCAGCTAGATATGGATCAATTAGATCTCTGATTAGTAATTATGGACAGAGTTGTGATCAGGTGTTTTAAATCTAGATTCTGAAAACATTTTGGAACTGTCAAGGCTACTCTTCAAATACTGAGAACATTATTTTTCTTGCTTGTGCTTGCAGCAATGTTTAATCTACTTGTATCTGAAGTCTGCTTCCTTACAAACAAAATTAAAAAATAAAAAAATAAAAAAGAAGATATGACCTATTTTTTGAATGCATATAACCTTTTGAAACTTATGACTTGATGAAATCTATTTGGACTTGTTTTCATGGATCTAGCAAACGAGATCTCTGTGATCTCACTACTCTTTCTTTACTTAATATCAGCTTGCAGGTCAAAGCCTTCATGAAGCTCTTCAAAGAAAGTACTAGAAGAAATCTCATTATGAGTAGCAGCTAAGTGACTTGGCTTTAATTTGTGTCCTTTTGAAAACAAGTTAAAACCTAGTTCACAGAAATACTAAAGTCAACAAAAATCATTAATATGATTATGAAAAGCCAGTATGAGTCAGATGATAGGAATAATTTTGATTTCATTCAGTAGAAGTTGCACTAAAGTGTAAGCAAATTAGAGCACAGCTCCCTCTATGTTCTAGGAAACTTGGCAGTCTTCACTAGGGGTATTTCTACCACCTTGATGTCTAAAGGCATTGTAACCATGTTATTATTATTATTTCTTCCATTCCATTAGCTGTGGAAAATGTGATGAGTAAGAGCAATCTCATAATGTATATTGATCACCCAAGTATTAGTCTGCCCTAACAGTATTTACCACTCACTTAGAACTTTTAATTTCTTTAATCGTGAAAACACTTTTAAAAGACTGATTGGGTCTGTATTTTTCCGTTTTACATATGGATAAAATGAAGGAAGGCACGGCTAAGTGGTTCTCTGAGTCATGACCTCAGAATGGTGAATGAAGTGACTTGAACCCTCATGTTCGAAGGGCTGGAAGGAGAGAAAAACTTGGCCAATTTCTCCAACCATGGCTGTGCCTGCTTTTTCCAAAAAAGCACATTCTGTATAAATTCTTCACTTTGTATTTATTTTCTAAAAATGACAACTTCTTCCGTGCTTGTTCTGTCTCACAGCTTTCTCATCTATACTCCTCTTTGTGCCACTTCTAGGCTTGAAAAACGCATGCACACAGATCAACTGTTGAAGATTTCTAGGGCTGAATGCGAGGTTTTCTTGTTCATCCTCTTGATTGTGGTGTACAGTCAATCTTAGGAAAAGGTACTTGTAGGGAACTCTAGTTCAGCACTTCAGTTTTAACAGATGTAGTACTTCATTTTTATCTCTTTCTGACAGTACTCCAGCAGGAGTTTTCCAGGGGCATGGGACAATGTTTTGTGCAAGATAAGATAATATAATGCACACATACTGATTCCTAAAAGTCTGCTTTCTAGCATACCACGTTGATAGCACAGCAAGTAAACAGCAATAACTAACTCTCTGGCACACACATCTGCAGCTATCGCTGAGGGACACTGCCATCCAAAACTTTTCTTCCATTCAGTGCTGCACAGCTGGGCATGGACACTGTGATTTATAGTTCCCTGACTGCAGTTCCAGCTAACCTTCTCTGAACCAAATTTTGCTTTTAAAACGACCAGTCTCAGCTTTATTCTTTGTTTGGGGGAAAAAAAAAAAATCATCTGAGTTTTCAACTAGATTTGTAAAGTTCCAAATCCTTTTGTTTCAGTGACAAAATACGTCTTCCGTGGAGCCCTTTTACATATCAGGGTGGAACCATCCCCAGGCTGATTTAAAGGCAAAAGACAGAAATGGGCCGCTCTGGACTAAACAGTTTGGATGAGTTTAGATGAGAACAATGTGGTAACAGTTCCACACAGTTTTCAGAGGTGGCTGAATCTGCTGGATTGCTAAGTCGTTGACCAGCTGTCGTGTGAACTAGACAATATTTTTTTTTTTAATTAGAAACTAATACAGGAAGGAATATACTTCAACTACCATGGAGAAAAAGTGGAAATTCGCCTCCATTTCAGTGATGGATTCCTCCACTGCTGTAGAACAAGCACCAGAGAATGGAACTGTGCATCTACTTACAGAGATCAAACTTCTTCCCTTCTTTTCTTTTTCTTTCTTCAGTCCTTTCAGTATTTCCTATCTTTTCCAAATTCATTTTACTGTTGGCTGACTGTCACTGGTCACCATAGCAACAACCTCTGGTAGCAGCAAGTCTGGGATGCCTGATGTGAGCATCTTCACATTTGAGCCTTGCCGAGGCTAACCGTTAATCCAGGCTTATATATTGGCTCAACACTGTAAAATTGTTCTGTTTTTCTCCTTGTTAGCTGTCTGATGATATTCTTTTTATGAGTTGATTCCTTCACTTTCCTAACTTATCTGTTGGGCAATCTCATGTTAATTTTCATTCTTTAATGTTTTTGTGTTGGTTATTTTGGAGACCTGGTTAGCTTAAGTATCTTTTAACAAAATTACATACAAAACAACTGCATTAAATAATCTCTTTTAAGAGTATGATTCATAATGAAAAAATATATTTGAAGTAATCTTCTTCTTTGGACAAATATTTAAGTTTAATTTTTACTTGCAAGCTCTTTAAATGCTTTGCATGGGTTAACAGTGGTCAGTTTTATACTAGGGTAGGGATAGAGAAATACATCTAAGGGTAGTGTGTTTGGAGATAAGGAACTAGTATGGAATACATGTGAATGATGCACCATTCAATGGCAGTGTAACAGTCCTTAAAATTTTTTTAACAGCCATACTCTGATCGTAAAACAACCGCAAACATCAGTTGAAACCTTGCTGTAAAGTAAGAGTAGCAAAGTGGTTAAGAGTACTTGGTTGGGAAATGAGAGCTGAAAGAGAAAACTGCAGTACAGTGATTGGTTTGATTTGTTGAATAAATTGCTATGTTCAGATTCAATTTGTATCAATAAGCAAAGCACTGTACACCTGCAGAGCCTGTCACACTTGGTATCCAAGACTCTGACACAGCTAGTCTTAAACAGTCTTTTTACTGTTGTTAATAATGAAAGCCAAAGAAACACAAAGCACCCCACCAAGAAAACCCCAATGACTAAACTTAGAGTATTTGCATTTTTATTCCATATAAGTAAAAAAAGTGACTAATGTTTCTTTGGAGTATTTCCTTAAGGAAACACAATACTTTTAATAAATATATGGAATATTGCAGTATTCTCAATGGATTATTTTAAAAGTAGCCAAGGGGTACTGTTCATTCAATGTAAGGATTTCTCTTTATTAAACTTGACTGAAAGCTAGAAGCATAATATGCTGTCTCCTTAATACAGTGGAAATTGCACTTTGATAATTTGCAACTATGATATAAAATGAGTAAATGTGTAGGCTTTTACATTTGCACCGAGGCAATTGATGTTTATCCCTGTCTGTAATCCCTATAGCATTTCAGGAATTAAAATAGCTGGTTTCTAGGGAGTGCTTTTCTCCATTTTTCTTGGTTTTGTTTCTTGTTTCTCAGCGGGTTTTTTGGATTTTTTTTTCTTGTCTCAAACCTCTTTAGATATGCTTTGCAATGAGCAAATCATTCAAAATCTGAACTCTGCATATTTAGTGGGTGGTGGTTTTTTGTTTGTTTGTTTGTTTGCTTTTGTTTGTTTGTTTTGGGTTTTTTTGTTTTTGTTTTTGTTTTTTTTTTTGTGGTTTTTTGTTTTGTTTTTTGTGTTTTTGTCTTTTTTTTGTTTGTTTGGTTTTTTTTTGTTTTTTGGGTTTTTTTGTTTTTGTTTTTGTTTTCTGAGTTTGGAAAATTCCCTGCAGGTTCAAACTGCAAGAGTTCAAACTGCTGTAATGGGATTTTTCAGGAGAAACAGAACTGAACTCTTAAAAATGATTGATACAGAATTATATTTATGAAGAAAGGGAAAGGTTTAGTCTTAAGAAAAACTATAATGGATCCAAGGTATAGAAGCTTATTTAGACTACACCCAGTAGATGTAAGGGCATTCCTTAGGTATTTATAAAGTTGTAGACCTGACTGAGAACCTAGTCGCTTAATATTTTCAATTAGGGAACTCCATTTATTTCTGGGGGGGGGGAAATAAAAGTAAGTTAATCATTTGTTTGAGAGAGTAAGTAGAGTGAGTTGATGCTGAGTACCTTTTCTCTTGAATCTCATCTGCTACACTCACATCTGATTTCAATCAAAATCCTGCAGATTCTTTCTGATGGTAAACAGGCAACTTTTTGCACAGCCCAACATAAAGTACAAACTTGGAAATATTGCTTCTTAATTACAATTCACATTTGTGAGCTTGGGGTCAGGCTACATTTTGAAAAAAAATGCCTACATGTGAAATTTCAAAAAGTGTTTGACAGTTGCAACCCAAAAGACTTATGGTCAGTTCTATGAACTCATTTTTCAATCTTCCTTAATATTAGTCTAATCAAAATGTTTGCTATTTAAATATTAAACATTGCTATTTTCCTCTGTACACCTAAACTAATATTAAAACAGAGTAAACATGAGCAACTTGTTTAATTATTGTTAATGGTCCAGGCAAATTCCAAGACTGAAAAATCAGCAGTCATTATACATTTAATAGAAACATGATTGGATTTATTCTTGGTATTTTCACCATGTGAACTTAAGATATTTTGACCTGCTGTAGCCTTCCTCGATAGAAAATTTCTTTACAGTGGAGAGAAGTTTGGCATCAGGATGAAAACGATGTGCAGTGTTTGATGACTGCCTCAAGGAAAGTCTCCTTCCTAATACAGACAGGAGTTACAGTCAGTGGTCAGAAATATATTATTAATTTGGAGTATGCATTACTGAGTATTCTGGGATAAACTTTTTAAGACATGTATTCTTACCCTGCATCTAGTGTGAGACCATCACATTATAGGTTAGTTCTCAAAAATACCCAAAGTATTATGGAAAATTGGTCTCAAAAATTTGTACCTCTATAAAAAAATATAAAATAAAAAAAATTAAAGGCTATATACAATGACTTGGATTTACTGGATCTTTTTCATTTGGGGGGAAATAAAAACCAACCAACCAAGCAAATTAAAATAAATAAATAAAATTTTAAAAAAGCATGGGGAGTTAGAAGAAAGACCTTTGATGGAAGGAATGACCAGTCTGTTAAAGTGGGTTAAATTAATCTCTTTAACCTGGATCTCTAAATTTACTCATCGACCTAGCTAAACTGCTGGCTAGGCTGGCTCACTATACTTCCTTGAGGCTACACAGAAGGAGCAATTAAACGCTCTTTTATGTAGTCACTGCTGGAAACAGTAGAGACTGTGCCACAAAGTGTTTGGCTGCATGGCAGAACTTCTACCTACCCACGTAAAGAAATAAAAGCCATTTGTAAAATAGAAATTCAAAGGCAAATGGATTTATTGGCTGCAGCTGTGAAGGTGAGTAGCTGAAAGCAGGAGCAGTAGTCTTGGCCATTCAGCTGTGAAGATACCAAAAAAAAATCCACCAACAAACAAAAAACAACAACGAAACAAACAAAAAAAACAACAAGGTTTTGCTGTGTTCTAGGATTATGTGGGAGGTTTTTTTGCTGATATTGCTTTGTTTCTGAGCATGAAATCTGTATTTTCTGTCCACGTCTTAGAATAAGTCAGGTGTTTTGACATTTACCATAAGTAAACAGGATAGTGTGGAGGAAACCTTTGATGACTTCTTTGTATCTCAAGTTCTGCAAGCAAGAAGTATCTGCAAGCAAGTTCTCCAGTAACAGCAAAACAGTCAAGATAAAATATGCACAATGACATTAAATATTGCAGTATATGAAAAACTTAATGGATTTTTGTACTTGTGTCATGCTTCAAAGGCATGCTCTTTTCTTACGTAATTTTTAATATGTAATTTAGTTAGAAATGTCATGGATATTCATTCATCACTTTCCATACACAGAGAGGTTTGCCTGAGTTCCTGTCAAAATTCTGTTAATTTCTAGAAATCCTTAAAACGCTTTAGCCAAAAAGGTTTTGGTCTTGTGGTGCCAGTGTGTTCTACCAGATCTTGTCATTTTACTATGTCTATGCTCTTATTAGACAAACAGGACTGTTCTCTGTCTTCCTCTAATTTTAGGGAGCTTTACTCTTTTCAACCATGTTGTTAATGAAGGTAAGGGATCTCTTCCTACACATCTTTATTGACTCTCAAGCTTTTGAATGGAAGAACAAACTCCTGAGTGTTGATTTCTTTCTGGTTATAGAACAAACAGGCAAGAAGCATTGACTTACTGAACAAAAGAAATCAGACTTTGATGATGTTGCAAATGATGATTCAGAAGAGATTTTAAATGCAGTGCCAATAAATATGATCACAGGTCATGCCTACTCAGCAATTTCTTGATCAGTTGGCACAAGTCTGTATGTGTTTGCTACCCAAAGCCATTAAGCAATTAGTTTGCAGTGAAGATGGTTAAGCTGCAGAAGCCAAACGCCTGAAACAGAATTACTATGCCAGTCACATCAGTATTCTTTGGAGTACAGAGACAGACAGCTTCCTGAGGCTGTAGCTTCTTGATAGGTAGGTAAAGACCTACAAGTCAAGAGAAATTGAGAGACTATTTAAGGATCTTCTGTTTTTTCTGGATTGTGAGGGAAAGAATAAATACTCAATAACAGTTAAACAATTCTAGCAGTAAAAGTTGAGTGTTTTTTTCCTGCTGCGTGACAAACATTTGCTTACTTCATGCACCATAAGTCTGCAGCTTGTTGTCAGTTTTTCCTAAGTCTTCCAGTACAGAGTCCTGGAGAGTACCCACACTACTTGTTCTTGGAAGTATATTGAAATAATGACTGTGATCCAGACTGAGGTAAATAGAAAAGGGAGGGACTTCTATTCTGAAGTGGCAAGATAAGTACTGTTCATGAACTTGCATTTACTTGCTCTTTGCAAAGATTTTTTTCCCCATAAAGTGTTACCCTGAATATGCTGGCCTCATTCCCTGTTCCCTGTGCTGCTTGGGAAGGAGATAGAGATTTGGGGGTAAAGTTGAGTCCAGGAAGGAGGGAGAGGTGAATGGAAGATATTATCAAGATTTAGTTTTACTTCTCATTATCCATCTCTCATTTAATTGTTAATGAATTTGGTTAGTTTTCCCAATTCTGGTCTGTTTTGCCTGTGATAGTAGTTGCTGAGTGATTTTTTCTGTGTCCTTATCTTGACCCATGAGCCTTTCATTATGTTTTCTCTCCCCTGTCAAGATGAGGAGGAGAGTGATAGAGTGGCTTTGGTAGGCATCTGGTGCCCAGAATAAACCCACCACACTTTCATTTTTTATTTCTTTTATTTGGGAATGGTTGCAGTTCTTAACCTTCCTCTAAATTCTGCCCCCCCTAGACAGCTAGTATTACTGCTGTGCAAAACTCCAATTGTACTTTCTTTATCGCAGACATTTTGTAATGTCACTTGGTAATTCTCATTGACTTCCCAAAGAATCATTTGCAATACACAATCATTTCAGGTACTTGACAATTTGATTGGTTATTATTTTGTTTCAATCTGATCACATATTGCCTGTCACAGCTAATTGCAAAGATTTCATAAATATCTGTTCCAAATTGTGGATTTAGGAGTAAAATTTAGATCTAAAATATTTTTAACCATGATTTTTTTTGTTGTTGTTGTTGTTTATTTTCCATGGTTGTTTTTCTTATTGTGACTCTATTTGTTGGGATCTTTCTCAGTGCCCATTAAATACATGGGGTTTATGTATAAATTAAGAAATAGATATTATTTTCTTGTTTATGAATCTCAGATGATGACCACCTTATTATTTTATGTTACATAATTTTTAATTTTTTTCTTTTATTTGTCTCTATATCTTTAATTGCCAAATACAGTTATTTGCTGTAAGTGATGAAGATGATGAGTCCCACTAGTCACCATTACCTGCAACTGGTAATGCATACTAACCCATTTACTAGCATGTAATGGTTTATGTTCATATACACAAAACTGCCATTGTATTTCAAACTTTGCAGTCCAATAAGATATTCTGCTTTAGAGAATGTTTAGTATTAGATTGAAAAGATCTTAAGATTTCCAATTTTCTTTTAAAGCAACTCTTTGCACAGTGAAAGCAAACTACATACACATCAAGAAAGCAGCATATGACAGATATCAAGAAAAACTGGGAATATTTTTCTTTATTTTTTTTCAGATAGCTTGAAAATGTCAAGTAAATGCTAAATTGTTCTTTTCATATTAACTAGAAAATTCTCAGAAATACCTAGGTAGCAGGAAGAAAATATGCATGGATTGTTACATTGTAGTTACAGTTTCTGTCATTTTCCAAATGCACAGCTGTTATGTCATATTAAGATATAGAAGTCACTGCATTTATGTTTTAATGATCAATGGCAGCTCTTGATCTGAGTCATTAATGAGATTTTGACTGTATCTGCATTTAAACCTTGTATATTCTGCAATAGACAGAGTATGCTTAGAAAATGAGATTTCTGTCATGGTAATAATAAGTTTTACATGCTCAAGCTGAGAGGATTCATGAGAGTGAGTCCTCTGGTCTACCCTGTAGAAGGTTACATGGTACAAACTTCCTGTTAAATGAGAAGGGGCAGAGAGAGAGCTCTTACTATTTCCAAAAGAGCCCTTTGGCCTACAAGCGCATAGAAAATGGCCTCAAGGTGAAGGTACCTGCCAGTTCTATGTTAACATTAAAGTAGTAGGAAAATTTCCTCAAAGTGAGATGTGATTTAGTACTCTCTCATTTATTAAAATGCTATCTCTTACTTTCTTTCAGGGCATCAATGTACCATTAGAATGACAGATTGAGTGCCTAAATGTCACTTGGGAGTTGTTTAATATATTGTCATAGATATTTGTGTATAGTTAAACTGCTTTTAAAAATAGAAAATAACGACCTTCTCAAACAGTGGCTGAATTGTAAGTCTGTTCCATAAAATTGATCCTTTTAATTGTTCTTGTGCTACTATTTTTTTAATAATAATGAGTAGCAGTGGGTATCTTTTTCAGCATTAGTTTACTTACAGGTTAGTGGAGAAAAATATAAATAATTTTAAAACTCAAGAATGAGTTTCCAACAGTGTTTGCATTCTTGCATGCTGTCTTCTCTGATATATACATTTCATTAACCTTTCCTTTCACTCAGAGACTTAGTCTATCTACTTCAGATTCTTGGGAAGTTGCTCTGGTTGATTTTTTTCTTGCCAGTAGGTTAAATTAAATTCCCAGTACAACAAAGATAGAATTTTCCAAATTAGAAAACGTGAGTATGTCAAAAACCACAGAGAGAACCATGACAAAATTTTCTTGTAGAAGTGCCATAATGTGTTTAGACCTACTGAACAAGGAGTTCAATTGAATAGGTGCCTCTGTCTATCCTTTGTAAAGCTATACCTTTTTCAGGCAATCAGTAATTATAGTCTAAATAGGCTAGTTGCTGTTGCTGAACCAAAGTACTGCCTATCAGGACACAGGAGAAGTAGCTTGGAAGAGCTGTAGATTGTTTGCAGAATGTTGCAACCAGCCTATTACTTCAAATACCTCACTTGCATGGAAACCAAATCCTTAAATTGCTCAAGACGTTAGGTAGAGAAGTAGCACACAGCAAAGCAACAAATGAACTAAATGCTAGCTTTCTTTTGGACAGCATACACCTGCTACTGATTTCTGGTAAGGCCAAAAGTTACAATCCTCACCACGGTTTTAGAAAAGTTTGTTAAAAGTGTATGAATTTATGAATGAAGGTGTCCCTATAGGCTATTTATTGTTTGAAGATGACTGTGTTGGAATTTGGCTGGCATGGGCAGTTTACTTCTAATTTAGCCATAGAAATTGGAGAAGAATGCAAAACCAATAACATATTTTTGTTATCTCTGTCAAAAATTCTCCAATGTTGATTATTCCTCCATCTCAATTTGTCCTATACAAATCTTCAATTTGGCCAAATGGCAGCTCTCAGTTCTTCAGCATCATTACTTCAGTTTACAGTAGAGAGGCTATCCTTCGGTTTTTGACGTGCTACGTGGCAATTGCAGCCTGTGTTAATGCTAAATTTTGTCACCTGAGCATTGCAGAACTTAATAACTAGTGAGAACTATTTTCATACAAATAACTACAATTCTAGTAGATTCATTCCCTTGTAATATTTGATTATGTGATTCTGAATCTTGGTTATTTTTGAGCTTGGGTGGAGAAGAGAATATCCATATCCCAAATGTACCTTCCCTCCTCATCTAGATATTTTAAAAATCAGACTGTAACATGTTTAGGACTCTCTATTCCTTCATCCCATGTCAGTAGTTTGCAGAATCATAGAATCATCTAGGTGTGCAAGATACTTTAAGATCATCGAGTCTGAACACTGGCAGTTTTGGAGATTGAAAGGGAAATGAAGAAGAATAGTTCAAGAGAGAGCTCTGGTTACCATGAACTGAAAATCAAATTAATTTCATAAACTAAGGAAAAGAATGATCCAGAATGTCTATCTCAACAAATTAATTGTTCCAGACATTGCGTTGCCCACTCTGTAATACCTTTATAAACCTAGAACTGACAAAACTAGTTTCCTGGATAAATGTAAAATGATTTAAAAATTTCAATTCAAAAAAATTTTAAAAAGTACATATGCACAAACTTCTCCCTAAGAACAAAATCACAATTTCAGGCCTCATCATACTAACACCTTCTTCAACTAATTATTTACATGCAAGTAGTGACTATCATGGGATTAATTATATGGATAAGGTTGCACATCTGGGACCTTGGCCACCTGAATAGAGGCTGATTTTGAGACATGAGTGGTTTTGTAGAAGCCATTACAAATCTGATATTAGCTACATTTTAATACTGGAAAATTTTATTCTGGACACAGGAAATAGTTACGGATCAGGTTCTATGCAGTAATACCGAGGTAAGTTTATGCTAGGACATTAGAAGCAGAGAATTTGTTATTATCTTTGTTCTTGCTGGGACCCTATGGTTTATTCTAGGATTTCTTTTTTTAAAGGCATATATGCATAAACCATATATTTATGTTAAGTACAAATTACATGTTTAAGAATTCTTGAGTTATGTTTAGACTTAATATTAGGTATGGTTAAGCTTTTCTGATTACTTAACTATTTTCATGGAAATGTAGCTTATGTCCTCAAAAATTTAAAAAAAAAAAAAAAAAAAGCTGTTTTTTGCCATTGGTGTCTTCCAATCACACCATTCCCAATTGAAATGTCTGAGAAAAAAAGGAGTTTTTCTGCGTTGGGTTAGGAAAACCAATTCAGAACCATTAAGCATAGCTCAATCTCCCGCACTGAAAAAGGAAAAAAAAATCCCTCTTGGATTCAGGGTAAAGTGTAGTGTATGCCAAAACCAAAGTAATGCATAGAGAAAGCTACGAGCAAGTGAGTGAATTCTGCATAACATTGAATATGACTGTCTGTGTTATACAGGTAAAGTTGTAATAGATTGCAGAGCATAAAACTCAGTAGGCTTTTGTTTCAAGAGCATCTCTTAGTTTCACCTTGGATTCTGAAGCCTAACTTGTAATTGGGTAAATGAAATTTCCAGGTTTGGAAGGTTCACTTTTAGAAGTGCTGACTGGGGTCTTGTAACAGTCTACACATTTTTCTTTTTTTTTTTTTTTTCCCCAGTAACCATGAATTCTCTTTTCTCCTTTAAGGTGATGTTTGTCCCAATGGAAGCAGGTGTAGTAGTACTCACTGGTACTGCTTCCAAAGCTCATTACCAAGTATACAGTGACACAAAACATTGTGCCCTTTCCTTACCTAAAATAGTAAAATCTGTCCTATTCATACTTCATTCTGTGTACATGTCTACCTAATATAATTGGACCTGAACTTTTAACATGGGAAGATTCTTTTAGTGGTAGGAGAAGTGTATTTATTTGTCTATACCAGACACATGAGAAAAGAACACATGCCTAATGTGAGATATAGGAAAAAAATCACAGTATGTTGTTTAGCTTTAATATGCAAAACAAGAAGATAACATGCATTTGTGTAACATGAAGGAGGTAATATAGGAAAACTAATTTTCCATAACCATAATGAAATATTTTGCGGCGGGCATTGGCCGAGTGGTCTAAGTCGCCGCCTCTGGAGCCAGCTCCTCCTCTGAGAGTATGAGCACCTAGGTGAAAACTTTTTATTACAAAATAGTAATCAGTTAGCCAAATCTGTTCTTTCTGATCAAATGGTCTGCTACTTCTTTTCACAATATGAATTGTCAATAAAGAAGATTAGTAAAAACTAAGTGATTACTAGTAAAATAAAATGGCCAAAATATGTCTGGAAGTACAGTATTTGTGCAGCATGAGGGTATTTTTTCCCATTTATGTAGTATCTAAGAGGAAAAAGTACAAAACACTCTTTTCCTTGTAAGTGGTTTTCAAATTAAAGGTATTTCATTGTTTCACCATGGAGGAATTGTAATCAATGAGAATTAAGTCTTACTAAAAATTTAAAAGGTGAAGAGCAATACACATACCAATTCCTTTGAGTTCATGTTTGTAAATATTCATAGATTAGAAGGACCTCTCTTGTTCTCGTCAAATGATAAGTATTCATACTTTTAATTATTCCACATAATATAGGATCCATTTCTTCTCAGCTTTTACAATTAAATTCCTTATTGTTGCTAACCAGATTCTCCTCTTTTGCTATTGAATGTTGTACTACAACAGCGTATTTGTGCTAGAATGTGCTCAGTGCGCGTCCTGTGGACTGGATTCAGCCTAAAACCAACCTTGCAGACTAACTGTAAACTGTCAGGCATATCTAAACCATATAGTGAGTGTAATGTGGATGTCCCAGAGACAGCACAAATATGTAATATGCATGGTACTTTGTTGCATTGTGTGGGATATACCAGCTCAATATGTGAAAGCTAGAACGATTTTCTACAGCTCAGGTTGGAAGGGACCTTCAAAGATCATGCTTTTTGTAGGAAAGAGAATTATCTAGCAGTGTGCCACATTGCATCTTGAAAACTTCCAGTGATGGAAATTGCTGGGGAAGAGCAGAGAAAGCACACCACATATTTCTTTGTAGTAGTTAGTCACATCTTAGCTCAGTTGGGTTCCCCTATCTTCTCTCAGGTGTTATCCTCACAGTATCTTCAGTCTTTCTGCAATGTTCATTTTGTAAGCACTGTCTAAATTCAGCTTCTGTTCAAGGCATTTGCAGTCCCCAAGCTGTCCCTACAAGCACAGCTGCTCTATGTGCCTCCACCCCAATATCTACATTTACTTTCTAGTTACGCCCAAATCCCCTCAGAATTTATCGGGTTTTGTGCTTGCTAGATAGGTAGGCACTTAAAGGTTTTCTCCCTGTCCCGTCCTCCCTCCAGCTTTGAGAATGTAATGAAGTTAATAACAGTGGAAGGTAGAATTGTTTGAGAATATTGTTCAAAATCTATGATCCTGCTTCTACCAGGTGTCTCTCATGCTCTTTTTGATTAAGTTCTCACTTAACAGATCTGATCTGAGGAGAAGACCTTCTGTGCTTTTGCCTATCATTATTTACTTGCATTGAAAGTCTTCATATAGGGGAAAAAAAACTAAGTAAAGAAGCAGCTAATGAATTAGAAAATTAAATTGTTTAAGAACAAAATGGAGAAGAAGAATATCACTTGGAGCAGCAAGACAAGCAGAAAGGAGAGAAATGTGCTAAGGAAGCTGTAGAGAGTAGGAAGCATAAGAAGCAAAATGCCTCCTGTTTGGCATCGCCAATGTCTTCCAGCTGCAGGATGTAAAGCAAGATGTCAATAGCATAGCTGGAGGTTAAGATAGGGCTGGAAGACATTTGGGACACACAGAATCAATTGTATAGCTGTCACAGCAAAAAATGTATTTGGCTCTGCATCTAAAAATTTCACAGTTGCTCCAAACACATGCACAATGCTATATAGCTTACAGCAATGGCTATACTAATTGACAATTGGTGACAAATCCAGTTGGCTAACTGGAATGGAGTGGAGTACAGTAGAGCATAGGACAATTATTCTGCACAAGGAAAACCCTAAGTCCTAATACTAAGATTTCATAGGAGATACTAAGATGCTGGGGTAGTACTAGAGTAGTAATTATTAGAACAGAATAGTGATTCATTATTTCACAGTCCCCCTCTGAGAATGCCCAGATGTCTCAGGAGAAAATGCCAACATAGCAAGCAAAGAAAAGAACAAAATAATCAAACAGCCAGAGATTGGAAAAATCCACTTTCAGGAAATTTTTCTCCAAATTCTGTTTAAACGTATTGTCTCATGAAATATGACACATAATCTCTCTTTCAAAACCTTTTAACAGTTAGTCTGCATAAAATTTCCAAGAATATCAAGAGTTGTAAGTGCCAAATCCTTCTTTGAATCTTGGTAAGGTCTTGACATCAGTGTCATCCTGTGGCATTAAGTTCCATAATCTAATTATGTGCTGCATTAAAAATTATGTTCTTTTATCAGATTTGGAGCTGCTGCTTTTCACTTTCACTTAGTGTCCTTTTGTTCTTGAATTATGAGACACAAGACTACAGAAGCTCCGATCTATTTTCTCTTTGCCACTTACCATTTTATACTTTCATCATATCCCTCCTTGTTCATCTTTTTCCCCCCCCCCCCCCCTCCTCTATTCACACTCT
>VXAU01001769.1:141817-167303 GCA_013399695.1 Formicarius rufipectus | reverse complement strand
TGGTTATCAATTCAATTCGTTTTTTTTAGTCATATGAAGGCTTCTCTGTATGCCTAATTATTGCTATTTTTTCTGAACACCTTCTAATTCAGTAATATCTTTTGTGATGACCAGTACTTCATACTACTGATGAGGGAAAGTTTCATATAATGATGTTATATTTTCTTTCTTATTACCCACCTCATTTCTTACACATCTTAACACTTTATGTGCTGCTTTTTTTTTTTTTGACTACAGCAGCTCATTGAGCAGGGCTCTTCAGTAAGACCCAGGTGCTTTTTCTAAGTTGGTGGTCTTAATTGAGATCTCTGGTAAAACAAATAACCTGTTGCAGGTTTGGGTTTCTTATTTTTGTTTTTGGGTTTGTTTTGTTTGTTTTTCACCAATATGCCTTACTTTGCATTTAAAGAAATTAGTTTCATCTCTTTTAAGATGGCCTAGTTATCTACCTTGGTCAGTTACCTCTCAAGCTTCCTGTTCTAGTCTGACTTGGTTAACAGAATTTTCTTACTATCTGCAAATTTTGCTACATTGCTGTTCACTTGGGTTTTTTAATTAGTATATTTTGAACACCTTGTCCTTGTATGGTGCCTTGAAACACACTGCTGTTGAGTTTTTGCTATAATGAAAATTGACAATATATATGTTTGTGGTTTTTTACCTTTGAGAAATGTTTTGCTTCATTTTGCATCCTATCCCAAAATTACTTAGTCTCTGATTGAGATGAAAACTGAGTCTCTTGAGAGGAGCATCATCTTTCCACATTTATTCAATTACTCTAACAAGGTTAAAGGCCAGATACCTTCACAATTAAAGCTAAATCTTTGAGAGACAACTGTGCTCTTTGTGACCACAAGTATGGAAATTAAGGACAGAGAATGGAAAAGTAATTCATTCATCATGTTGGACAGACACATTCAAAATTAAGATGTGAGAAAGCTTTTAACATAGCAGTTCTTAGCACTGTCTTGGTGATAATTCTGGAATAAAAACAAGTACATATCAGTCTAAATAGGCAAGAGTATATGAGTCTACTTCTTACACCTAAGACTTTGTATGAAAATAAGGAAAAAGGAAACTAGTGGTAAGATCTAGACAGCTATTAATTTTCAAGACTCCCTTTCAAAATCTGCTATGAACCAAGATATTTTAAGATTTAGAATCCCTAAAGTTCTTGTTGGAAAGGCAAACTTATTTTGAGGCTTTATATGTCCTGACATCCCCTAGGCCTGCTTATTTCCTGGTCTCTCTCTCTCTTTCTCTCAAGTGTTCCCCATCCTCTCCCTGAGAGAGTCTATGTCTGCTTCATCAACCCTGACTACCTACAGTGTGCAACAGACTTCACCACCTTTCTTCACAGAGAAGATTGCTTGCACAGAGAAGGCTCCTCAGACTGCTTGGGACACCTTGCACAGATGCATACCACTGCCTTGAACTCAGAATGGACACTAAAAGATATCCTGAACATACTGGTGGAAATACGATCAGTCACGTGCAACTCAGACCCAACCTGCTTGGTAAAGGAACTATAAGGACAACTAGAACTGCTCATGATATTCCTATAGTTTTATCTGAAATACAGTATTTTCCATACTGTAGTCCCCCCAACCCTAAACCAAACTATTTTGGGTGGAATGGAGGTTGAGAACAGTTAACAGTTGGCAATGGGTATCAAGTATTTATTTTCTGAACAAGCCTGTGAAAATGCTAGTAACCCTTCGACAGCTAGTACTGGTGCCTGATAAGACTGAAGGGCAGAACATGGAATACAGTAACATGGCTATCAGTGGACCAATTATATGAACATATATATATATGCACATATATATAGCTGTGTGTATAAGAGCATACATACAATATATATTCTTTCTCCTTTAGCAAGATATTTTGATATAGTAAAATGTAGGATGCTGGATTATAAGAGAGTAACAGTAAAACTTGCCACTGTGACCTTTTTGTTCATTCATAGCAACACAAAAATCACCAGTATACTATAGCACAATCAAAAATATAGAGTTTATTATTTGAAGGAAGAATAGGAAGAAAACTCAGTGCTTTTCCTTTAATTTTGGAAGGCTCTAAAAGACCACAGGGTTTGTGCAGCAAATGAAAGTGACATAGATAGAACATAAACTGTACAGTCACAGCTATTAATGAACATAATGTTATATTAATGACGCTTTTGCATCAATTATAAAAACAGAAACAATACTGTGTGCCGTTTAGTTAATTTAGGGGGAAAAAATGTATACCAAAAATATGAGCTCACTGCAGTGAACAATTCAAAGTTGAATGCTTTCCACAATATATTTGCAAAATAAGCAGCAATGTAATAAAATGTTATTCAAGTCTGTACAGTTTTCCAGCCAAACCTAAGAAAATGACTTAACATTAAGTGATTGGAGGCAGAGTTTTGCAGAAACAATGCATATGGAAAACAGTGACAATACTGTGCCTGCCGCTGGCTTTGTACTGAAAATATCCATGCTTTGCAATTGCTGTGGGTTAATATATCTCTTGAAATGTGTGTGTATTCAGGTAGTATTAAGAGATAAATATATGCCTTTTCAATGGTGCTTTTTCATTTTGGAGAATGTCACAGAATACTTTTCAACATCTCTAGGATGCTGTTACACATTAAACAAAGCCTGTAGCCCACTATTTTTCATGTAAACCCACCATGACAAAATATATAAATAAACAATAATTAATAAAATGCTGTCTGAAGTAAATCTATATCCCTATAATATTCCAGTGCCGAATCTGGTTTTCTCTTTTTAGAGAATTATAGGCACAAAAGGTAACCTTTCTGAATTTAGCTTTTTTTTTTTTTTTTTTAACATCAAGTTCACAGCTATAGAAGTGGATGTGTAAGATACTTACTGTCTTATGCCTAATCAAGAACTGGGACACTGTATTTCTTCTGCCCTTACTGGGAGTCTTTCACATGTATACAGTCATAGATATATAAACACATGCAATTGTTCCATTAATTTCTTACAATATCACTTAAAGATAAAAATTTTATCAGTAAAAATCAACAGGAATTTTGCATTTTTAATTAAGTGGAACTCAGTTTTCATCCAAATATGGAAAAGATACTGTTGAAAAGCTTTTTTTCTTTTTTTCTTTTTTTTTTTTATGATCACTCTCAAATCACTTGAGATTTCACGGATTTTTTTGTTTTTGTGGTTTTTTTTGTTTTGGTTTGGTTTTTTTGTTTGTTTGGTTTTTTTTTAATTATTATTTTCTTTTTGTGTTGGCACTCCATTTTTCAAAGACATTGACTTTTTCCTGCCACTTTTAATCATACTTGTATATGTAAGACAAACCATGATCCTCAAACCATCCAGTCAAAACTCTCAGAGCAGAATTATATATGGTTCTTAGAAGAAAACAGCTTAAAACAGTAAAGCTAAATGGACAGATACATTAATTATTACATTAACTTCAAATATTTTTTCCCATACCAATACCACTTTGAACAATGGAGAATCTATCAAATCAAGTATTTGACAGGTAATGTACAAGATGTCATGTCATTTATCTCTTAGATAAGAAAATACTCTCCTAGCTGAATCTTCATAAAAGAAACTTCTGTCTTCATACTAACACAGATTTCACAAGACACTTGGATCTTTCCTATGCACAAAGTGTTTATATCCTGTTCATCTATATTAAGTATTGTTTTAAGTATATTAGTGCATATATATACATATATATGTGTGTATATATATGTGTGAATATCACCAGTTGTGAATGTTGTCCATCCCTGGAATGGATTGCCTTTTGAAAACATAACTGTCAGAGTTCTTTTGAATTTCCCCAACTGGTACAGAACCCAGGACTGAATCAGTGGAAATATTTGATCTTTTCCTATAAAAATTAAATACAGTATCACAAACTTTTTGTGATGTATTTCCAAGCTCTTCCTGACCATTTATTGTAAAATCATATAAAAAAAGAATGTAATTAAAATTCAAGATGTTCTCTACTTTGAAGATTTATATGTTTTATTTATCTCTGTAGTTTTGTGAAAAAGGTTTCTGCTTGATGAATAATATCTTTCTTTTAAAGGCAGGTCTTTAGTGTGCAACTTAATAGATGTTAACTGCCTTGTCATTTGAAAGCAATGGCAACTTCACTCTCTTATTTGCTTTTCCTTGTTCATCTGTTTTATTTTAATTTCAGATTTCACTGATTTTGAACAGTGAAATCAGATTGGCTTTTAACTTTTAGGTTCCATTTCATATTTCATGAAGCATGTACAACTTAGTGCCACTCATGCAATAGTAAGTTACGGCTTCGGGAGTCAGGCAGAGAAGAAAAACCCTGAAATGCATGTATTTTTCTTTAAAATTTAAAAATATATCTGTTCAATTAACTTCTTTTTATAACTTTGTAACTATGTGTATTTTCAAGGTACTGGATTGGTTGGTTGGTTATTTTTGGTTTATTTTTTTCTTTTGTCCCAGGATAGTTAGGGGAAAGCAATTTAAAGATTTAAAGTACAGCCAGAAGCGTCTATCATACTGTCAATGTTACATCATAGCTTGCTCATTATACTTGGTCTCATTATAAGGGTGAGGTGGGAGGGCAGGGAATTGCCAATAGTACTCAATTTACAAAGCAGTTAGTAAAGAAATTTGTTAATTCTGTGTCTAACTGTAAAATGTAGCAGTAGTTAGTTTGCATGGAAACATCTCTTAACTGCCTTGTAAAGCCCAGTGTTTGACGTTTGTCCATAACATTAGCTGAGAAATGTGAGGTTTGAAATAGAGTATGTTATATAAGATCTTCCCACCTCCCAGGAATTTGTAAATCCAAGTAAGTATGCCTGTCATGATTGTCAGTCTGTATGCCTTTATACAGATTCAGTTTGAAATACTTGTGCTGAAAACCTATTGGACACGTATTGTTCCATACCCTTGTGCTTCTCTGTAGAGGATCAGTTCCGAGCAACTGCTATGGTGGAAGCAGGTCTGATTAGGACAGACAAACAATGTTGTATTGAGTAAAACTAATTCCACTCATTTTAATTGAACTTTGACTAAATATGAGTTAATAGTAATTGCTAGATATATATGTGAGTATATCTATATATAAATATATATATATAATTTAAAGAACCATGGATAGAAATGCCTGAATTCTTTCAAAGTAATTCTTTGTATGCCTAGGACAGCTAAGCATTTTCTTGTACACTTAAAATAGATTTGTGGTCTTTTTATTATATTGTCTATGCGATCACCAACATGTATCCTATTAATAGAATTCCAAGATAAAGTCTAATGTTACATTATGCCATAGTCTCTCCCCTACTCTTAGTCCAGAATATACTTCTGTTTTATGCTGTGGACTGTCCATATTCAATTACACTTTGTTTTTGTTTTGCCTCTGTAACTTTTATGAAAATCACATGCATTCATTTTGCAACTAAGACAGAAAACAATTTTCTTGTTTTTCTGTCTCTCATCACTTTATCTCATTTACAATTCTTTAACTAAATAATTTGATAGTTGATACATATATTGATTAAGCCTTTTTTATGACTTGATTGAAGGGGAGGCTTTCAGAAGTTAATTTTGAATATCTGGCTTTCAGCTCTTAATATGTTGAATTGGGACACATAATGTATGGCTGCCCTAGTTAGTTGTGATATATCAAAACAAATAGTTTTAACATTAAATCCTGATACAAAAGTAATATAGTAATTTCTTAGGTGACTGAATTTGTGCATGAGAGATGATAAAGTGAACAAAATCAGCTATGTATCAGAGAATAATTCAGATACTTACAGTATAAGATTTTCTGTGTCTCAAGAGATCAAAAGCAAAGTATGTGAATGGTAGACTTACTTGCTTCTCATCTTGAGACTTACTAAAGTCATTGTCAGTGGAAGATCCGTATCTAGTCAATCCAGCGTCCAGTGTGATCTTTGTCCCCCTGGTAACAGTTGTGTTTAGCACAACACAAAATGTGTTGCTCTAATCATTGCTCTCATTAGCACCTTTGATGACAGTCTCAGAAGAAAGGTCAAGACATGGTTAGGCGTGGGACTGATGTACTGTCTTAGGATCTGCAACCTCTTTGGCTGAATGCTGCAATGTATTGAGTAGCCATGTGCTTTTTAGATTCTGCTGCTGTTTTAACAAATTTCATGAATAAATGCCATATGCACTTAATTTTTTAAATTTTTTTTTTCTTTTATGCTTACCTACAGATAGTGTGCTTGCTGCATTAAATCTAGGTAAGGAAAAAGGAAAGTGAAGTGCCAAACTAGTGAAAAAATACCTGCAACCCGAACACTTAATAAATTCACTTACTGTTGACAGGCAGTGTTTTAAAGAGTGGAATATTAACAGCACCTAGGCCAAGCTACTTTGGGTATTTGAAGAAAATACATAGTAGAACACCTAAGTTTAAAATACCTATTCCATATATAGTCATATTCTATGAGGTGTAGGAACTCTTAGAGGATGATTCAGAGCCCTAAATTAGTTGACTAAAGTTAGACAGTGTGAATACCTCCCACAGTAGCAATATGTTGAAGAGGGACAGAAAGCAGACAAGTGAGGAGAGAAAGAGAGGAATGGAGTGATAAGGACAATAAATGAACTCTACAGAGAACTTTAGAAACTGTTAGAAATTGTCAGAAGCTTTTTCACAAAACAGAGATCAGTTTGCGTGATGATGCACATGCTCCAGACTATGTAGTATCTTCACAGGTAGCCATAACAATACCGTAGGTATGACAACTTCAGCTATGAATATCCATACGTACATTTGTTGTATCTGTATTACAATTGTTCTTGCAGTCCTCAGCCAATGCTGGAGGACTAAAATAGGGATATAAATAATTTCTTCTTCAAGGAACTTACAAGAAAAATAGGATCCGTAGGTGAGGAAGGCAAAGGGGAGAAAGGAAGAATGAAATTACTTGTGCAAAGTCATGAGGGATAAGACTTCTTTCTTACTATAACGTGGACTGTAATCTATAATCCCCACAATTTCCACGTGGGAAAGGATTTATATATATGCACATTTTGGGAATTAATTTGTTTTTAAAAAAATTTGCTTTTAGTAAAAGAGAAAGTATTTATACTCACAAGTAATGGTACCACAGTAAACAGTCTCATTTATGTTCATAAAAGTTGGGTAGAGCTCTTGAAAACATAGTCCTTTCATAGTATTTATGGGGTTTATTGTTTTTATTGTGTTCTGTATTAAAATAACTCATTTAGTCTGTGGGCACCTTTTTAAAGAGTAATCAAGAATTCTGCATTCATCTGCCTATAAATTTATTAACTCATTAGTCACTGTACAAGTGGATAGTGAATTTCAATTTTTCATCCTCAAAACCAAAGGTGATTAAATGACAGGCATCCTACATATACTAGACTGTCGATTTTTTTTTAATTTGTATTTAACATCCATTTAGAATCCTTTTTAGAATTTAATGGGACTGCTACAAAACTTTCTTTTCTTATGTGGACATATATGTACACACATACTAAAACTTTATATCTGTCCTTTTACCTATCTGCACATCCATCCATTATCTTATGTTGTGTAGGATGAAAACATTTGATGTGTAATCATCTGAGAAATTTGCCATTAGATACTGCTGTTACTGTGCATGTTAAAATAATTGCACAATAAAAAGTAGATATTGTTTGGGAAAAAATGGGAAGCAAATTCTTCTGTAAGAATTGGTCAAGCCATTATTTTACTTGCTGTTTTCTTTAGTGGACTTTCTTTTTTTCTATAAATTGGCTCAGTTGATACAGTTTTGAAAGTTCATATCCTTAATTTTAGTAAAGCTAATACATGAGTCAGAGGTTGTAGATTCAGAGTTTCCCATTTGTAAGTACCGATAGTACAGATAGTCTGACATCAATCTATATCTAGTAACTCCTTTTACAGAAGTACACTATATTGTACTAGAGCAATACATTTTTGATGATAAGTGAATTTCCTAAATTGCATGGTATTTTAGATTTGAGGTTAGATTTGACTTGAGCCATCTGTTGAAGACACAATGGCTCTGTATATATTATATTATGGATGCAATTTAGCATTCTATGCCAGTTATTATAAGTCTGTTTGAACTTACTGTGTAGAAGCTTCAACTGGATACCTGTTTACCAGCAGAGAAGTGTGAATTTCAGCTTACGTTCTTGTAGTTGGAAACATTCAAGAAAAACATTTAGTCAAGTTGCCTTCTGCCTAAAAATACTTAAATAAGTTTACATGGCCATTTATCCTACTCAAGAAGAATATGTGGGGTTTATTTTTTTTTTTATTTTTTTTTATTATTTGTTATTAGCTACAGAAAAAGCACAGGCTGTATTTGATGTCTGATGGCTATAGTTTTCTATAGATAGGCTCATAAAAGTTGCCTCTTAAAAGACACAAAGTGAACTAACACAACTTGCAGTGTCATATATTTAGCTGTGTGAGCTTTGTGACTACTAAATATTGAGATTTTTTACAGTTCTAGAAAAAGTCATAAATGTTAAAGCATTAGAAAAAGTTTAAGATTTGCTTATGGTACCTATTGCATTATATTCCTTCCCCTGTCTAACTTTCCATTTTTTTTTTTTTGTCATTTTAATAAAATGTTCAGATATATTGGATTGAGAATGTATCCTTGGGTAACAACTGCTGCAATCAGTCCTTATTTTTTTGTTCTGGAGTAAAGAGATAAGCCTTTTCATTCCATCACTATCAAATTTCTCTTCACTGGTGAGCAGGAGCCAGACATTGAATGTATCTGTAAGCACAGCACATTATCAGCTCTGCAAATGTCACAGAGCACATTCCCAACATGGCGCAAAGTTTGTATTTTGGCAACAGAAGGACATCTGCCATACTCCTCTTGTTGATGTCCTGATAAACCTGGACAGGAAATCAGGACATATGCACTGGACCGAACATGGAGTCATGTTCTAAGAGTATTAAGTTTAGATTCAGCTGGAACATTCTGAGCTACTTACGCTGTTCTTGATTTTGTGCTCTCTTACAACATGCTTAATAAGCATATTTATTTGCTTGTTTATGTACACACTCTTGCTTAAAAGTGTTAACATTTTTGTATGTTTGAATTACAAAGCCTTGTACCTCAGAAATACAATCAAAATGCAGTAGAAAGGGCTTTAGTCCTTAGAAAGGGCTAAAGCAATTGTCTTCCCTTAGTAGCTGAAACTGTGTCTAAACTCCTTTTGAAACTGATTCTCTATTTCTTTCCATCACCAAAGGTTATTTGGAAATAAAGATTAATGAAAAAAAATGTGTGAAACAAAAAATAGTTGTTGTATTACAATAAAATAAAATTACAGCATCTTACCTGTCACCAGAATAGATAGAAGTTAGTTGTGATTTAATCCCAGAAGGCAGCTCAGCCCCACACAGCCACTTGCTCACTCCCCCACAGTGGGATGGGGAAGTAAATCAGAAGGGTTAAAGTGAGAAAACCTGTAGGTTGAGGTAAAGACAGTTTCATAGGTAAAGCAAAAGCTGCACACACAAGCAAAGCAAAACAAGGAATTCATTCACCGCCTCCTGTGGGCAGGCAGATGTTCTACCATCTCCAGGAGAGCTGGTCTTTGTCATGTGTAACATGGGACTTGGGAAGACAAATGCCGTCACTCCAAATATCCTCCCTTTTTCCAATTCTTCCCACAGCTTTATGTGCTGAGCATGACACCACATTGTATGGAATACACCTTTGATGATTTGGGGTCAGCTGCCCCTGTTGAGTCCCCTCCCAATTTCTTGTGCACCCCCAGCCTCCTTGGTGGGGTGAGGTGAAAAGCAAGGGAAGGTCTTGAGGCTGTGCAAACACTGCTCAGATATATTTAAGACATCTAGCTGTTATCAACAGTGTTTTGGTCAGAAATCCAAAAGCTAGCACCATACAGGCTACTATGAAGAAAATTATCGCAGCCAAAACATGTACAAAATTAAATTCAGAGTATTATTTATCTCATTTATTCCTTGAACCCAGTATATTCTTCATATAAATACATGGCATAATAGTTTCAAAACCAGCTTCTATTCTTGGATTCAGTAATGTACACTTCAGGAAAGATCACTAATGTCTTAGGTATTATCTTCATGGAATGAGAGTGAAAAGGACATACTTGTTTCATACCTTTTCCTTCACATTTTGAATACTAAAAATAAATTTCCCTATAAAATATGTAGTTTCTGTTATAAACTGTGACTCCTGAGCTGAGGCCTATGTTTCCTTCGATCAGATGAAGACAGATAGGATTAAATGTAGTGTAGCTCAGCTTTGGGATTTTGTCATTTTTACTGGTAGCAAGTTCATCACACTGCTTGTGTTTCCATGCAACCGTATGTCTGTGTGAAGTCACATTTCATTTTTTGTTTTTGATGAATAAAGTCCTTCTAATTTCCTCTTGCATCAGCTGTAGGACCCATGAGTGGTGTGCGTGTCATGTAGTTAGATCAAGAATATCATGTATTTAGAATACATCAGCACAATTGTGTATTTCGGTTTGTTATTCATTTCCATTCATATTGTTTACATGCTGAGAATTTTCTTCCTGGCTTTCTGGAAAAATACCAAACTCCAAGGAAGTTTCTCTTCCTTTTTACCTTGTTCAAATGTTGTTGTGCATTCATCAAGAGGATGCCAGCTGCATGAATTCAAGCAGCAGAGACTGCAGAAAACAATTTTAACATAATTCATTGCTTTCTGTAGTTTTGCATATTGTTTATTGGAACCTGTTGTTCATATATTGGCTAACAGTGTAACGTGTAGCAATGTGAGATGGACACCAGCATTTTAGAGTTCTGGAAAAAAAGCATGCCAGGCATTTTTCTTTTTATTTGACAGTATGAGGAAGGACAGTTTTCTGGCCACTTTAACAGTTATTTACAATAATTTAGGTTAGTGACTGTGGAAATACATAGTGCTGCTCAACCATGCCATGAAAACCTTTCAACCTTTCTTTGCTTGAGTGTTAGAGTTGAGCTGTCCCTCCTTATCTAAGCCAAATGTTTTCAAAATAGAGCTGCTTGCAGAAATCTTAGGATGTCTCCGGAGAGATGTGCTGGGACAGGGCATATTGGTTTTGACTTAGGAACTTGCAACCATTTTTCCTAGCCAAATTAAATATTACTAATGACAGCAGTTCTACAGGGAAACACAAGTGAATGTTCTGTAGATAACTGCAGAGGAGGGAGAGAATGTATCTTCTTCCTGCCTGTTGTTTTCAAAGTCTAGTCTCAGAAAATTAAAGGACAGGAGAAAAATAAATTATTAATACCACTCATGAAATTTTAAACGTGCAAACATATCTTGAAATACAGTAGCAGGAGGGTGATAGACCCACACCCTTTCCATTTTTTTTCAGTAGTGGACATGTTTGTGCAACAGCGCTCAAGCACAGCTTCTTATGCAGGTGCTTTTACCATTTTGGGAGTTCACTGCCCTTGTTTTGTTAGCCTCAGCAGTTTGAAAGTGTTGGCTCACCCGCAGTGCTTGCAAATATATCACTGTCCATGCTGCCTTTGCTTTTTGTATTTACTGGTGTCTCATGCTTCAGGGTTTCCGATGCCCTTGAGAAGCTGTGACCATTTTTTACGTTTGAAAGAGTGCCAATTCATTTATTAAGACAGAGTCTGTGAGGCCCGGATAAATGTATTCTATCTAACATTTAATAAAACATTAAATTAAAACTGTGACTTATGCTGTGACATACTCAGCATTATCCTTCCAAGGTTTATATTTGAGTGTTGTAGGGCCCCACTCTCCAGAAGGTAACGTGCTATCCATCTAGCTCTGAGGTGACAAGGCCACTGATGTTTTTCTGTGGTGGTTGTTTAATAATTAATTTTTCATTGCTGGTCTGTTCAATAAATGGATTGCAACATTTAAGACCAGTTTAATAGGTTTATAGGTCCCTTATAAATTCCAGCAATGATAATAGTTAATAAGAGAATAATGAATTTGTGCTCAAAGATCTCAAGATCAATCAAGCAAATTAAATCTGGCCTAAGCTGTGGCTGCTGGGGTGGGTTTTTTTTGTTTGTTTGGGGATTTTTTGTTTTACTATAAAATGTACCCTGTGTGGATAAGCCTATCTGGTGTTTTGTTGAATTTCTTAGTGTTTCACTTCTCATATTAATTTAAATCTTTAATCTGAGGACGTGGCAGGCATATGAAGTGGTACATTAAATCAATATTATGTTGCAGACAATGTCTCTGAAGAGGATGCCATTGTGTAGGGGAATGCAATAATAAGAATAATAAAAAGAAATTGCATTTTGATCTTTTTACATACTTTATTACAATGCAGTTTACCCACTTTAAGAAACATATAGCTCTACTTGTAAAGGCAAAATCTTTCACTGGGCCTTTTTCACATACTCAAAATGCAGAGTGAAAAAAAAAAAAAAAAAAGAAAGTCTTGCCAGTTACTATTAGGATTCGAGGGCATCAGTCCTACAAAGAGGGAATCTGTTGCTTAACAAGCATTTGCTTGGCATTTAAAATAGATGGTTGTCGGTCTCATTGGAGTTCCTGGTAGTCAGAAATAACCTCATTAAGAAAGTTAATAAAGGAGGAAGGTACATTTGGGTTATCTACTTGCTTTATGTCTCACCCAGGGCCTGATTTTCCACTTCTCTTCAAACTTTACTATATAATCACTTGAACTGGAGTGATTCTGTCATTTCACAGCCGTCTCCACAGCTTTTTATTATTGCACTCACAGTACACTGGAAAGGAATTCAAAGCACTGTTACTCATTCCTGGCTCTTAAGCTATCTCACCGTGCATCCATTCATTTCATTATCCATTTTGTACACCTGTAAAATACAAACCAAGCTGATGACATCAGTAAAATGTTGGTGTAAAAATGCTGGATAAGAACATTCTATGTGAGATTCATAACAGTAGGAAATTGGGGCATTCAATTTTCCAGGACTTTAGGATCCTACTTGAGATATCTTCTTACCAATTCTTTTTTTATGTAATTCTGCCTAGACTTCTGTCAAAAAAATCTGTGATATAACCTGAAAAACAAGGGAGGAGGGAACCCACACAACAACCACAGCTATTAATATAGATTCTAAGGAAAACAACCTTAGGAAGGACTACAGATCTAAATGAACCCCTGACAGCCAATTCTCCATGTGACACATTAAGGCATTTTATTAGTCTTCCTTATTCTTGACATAAACCTACACTACCAGCTCTCAAGCTTGCAGACAGCAATGTAGCAAGTAAACATTGCCTGGGCAGCAGTTGGCTGTGTCTGCTGCCCCAGTTTGTTTGTTGAACAACTTCCATAGAGTCCATAGACTGGGTACCCATATGAAGGTGGAAAAAAAAGAAGAAAAGGGCTTGGAAAATAGAGCTGTTGTGGTTGTTGAAGATGGAAAGATAATGAATATTATGTTGCTCTATTAAACTGCAGATAGAGAGTGGGAGGATATTTTAGGAAAATAGAAGAGAAAAACTTGGGATGTCCAAATTGATGATAAAAAGAGGTGATTTGCTGGTAAACCTTCATTGCTATGAGAGTTAATTATTTAGCTTTGATTAGTGAGGACTTCATGTATTTAGGACAGGTGCTACTTATCATTAACTGATAGTAGCCTGTTTCCAGTTTGGGCAGTAGCTGATTAATAGTTGCTATCAGTGTGGATGTCAATCCTGGCAAAAGTAGGTATTTCACTACTCTAAGCCGATCAGATGCTGCACAGTGGATTTGCCATGCTGTAACCCATCAGTGCCATCTCTACTGCTATTGTAATATTTGCTGTTTTCAAATTTGGATTCACAATAATAGAATTGTGGAATAGTTTGGGTTGGAAGGGACTTTTAAAGATCATCCAGTCCAACTCCCTCTAATGAACCGGGAGGGACATCTTCAACTAGATCACATTTCTCAGAACCCTGTTCAATGTGACCTGGAGTGTTTCTAGAGACTGGGCATCCACCACCTCTCTGGTCAACCTGTGACTACTTAGCCTGGATAGGAGACATTGATGACCCATTTCTGCACAGAGCAGTTGCCAGTAGGTGTCTGGCAGTGACCTTTTGCTCCCAGTGGTGAATGGTCATCATTGAGAAGTAATGGGCACTGACCAGGGAATTGCATAGCAGCCCACCAGCAGAGTATATTCTTTGTAGGCTCTTGTTTTAGGACAAGGAGCTGCAAAAAGCAGTTACTGCTTTCTACCAGCTGTAGGTTCGTAATTAGTTTCTGCAGTTACCTTGTGATTCACAGCTGGTGGTGAGAAGTAATGGTTTACTAGTGAAGTATGTAGTGACTTTAGATAAGAAGACTGGGACTGAAGAGATTGTAAATATAGTAGGAAAATGGGATTATTGTAGCTAGAAGAGAATCAGGTAGTGCTTTTTTTTGTTTGTTTGTTTGTTAAGACAGAAGATGTAACAAGATTTTTAAGTAGGAAAGGAGAGAGGAGGTAGGAGGGATTACAGCATGGATATTTTAGATTAAAATTTTAAGTGGCTCACCCATTCATTTGCCTCATGCACTTTCCTTTATTCTAACTAATGTCTTGTTATTGCTGTGACTGAAATACACTTAATATTTATTCACTGAATACTTATGCAATTTCAGTGAAGTCATTCCTGAAACACAGTGGGAGATTCAATCTCAATGCATGTGGGCCTACTGATCAGTCACTAAATCTCAAGCATTTTCTAAAGGGTGGGAGGAGCATTGGTGGGTGGCTTGACTGAAGATAAACATTCAGAATTGATATGATAATGAGATTTGTTCTTGATGTACAATAAGTGCATAGAAAGAATAGCAACAGCAAACCTATGAAGCTGAAAATATATAGAGGAAAATCAGAACATTTAGCAACTATTCTCTCTCACAGAAACGGTAGGAAAAAGTATTAAAAGTAGTATCTTACTGATGGCTCCATATGGGCAAATGGAAGGGTATAGTAATTTGTTTAGTATGTTTTTGACTGCAAACACTGCAGTGAGGCAGAATGGTAATGTGCAAATGTTTGCATGAATTAGAGGCCTTTTAAAATGTATCCTGATGCTACAGAAGGCAGGCATGATTTGATTACAGTAGTCCTTATTACTGAGAAGAATTTTACTTGATGTATATGATATCCTTTTGTAGCCTAAAATGAATTATTGAAGGGAGAATCACTAAGATGTTGTATTTCCTTACCTGTTAGAAGTGCAATGAAATAACTCTTCAGAAATCAGCAAGGTGTGAGTTCTATTTAAATTACATACTCAGTTCATTCCCATTCTCTAGGTATGTAATTTCTGTGTTGGGCAGAGTGCAAAGATCTGAGCAAGAAACCTTTGCTGCTACGGACTGAGAATCCTTTTTCACCTATCCAATTTTTTATTTTAGCCTGATATAATTGTAACCTTCTAAAAATCAGTGTTAATAGTAATTCATTTAGGATATGGAATCTTATGTCCCTCCTTAAATACCTCTTATGGTTAGACATGCTATTTAAAAGCCCGGGCTTGTTAATAAAGTATGATATGTGAGGTCTAGTTCATTCTATTTTAGGTTTATTAAAAATACCATTTCAAATCTACAGTATTGTAACATTTGAAAAATGCTGACTTGTTAATCATTGCATATTTCTGCAAAGAATGCTTTGAAGACATTTGCTTTTAGAAAAACATCAGGTTATAGGCAGACAAAATAGCTCTTCCAATTCCATCTAAATTATTTTTTCTGTGATAGTGCTACTTTCAAAGGACTTTGGTGGTGTTTAAATGCCATAATTTGATGTGGGTTATCAGTGCCTCCATTTAAACTTAAGAGCAACACAGCACTAAATTTTTTAAAAAAACAGATAATTTCCAAATAAAATGTACCAGATTGTTAGATTTTCATTTATATACTCAATTCTTTAATTTTCAAGCCACGCCATGGAGGATCAGAATGATGGTCCCCCAAGGTCTCCTTTTTTTAACAGTAGAGAGTGTCAGAGGGAAATTCAGTGAACAATAAAAAGCCCCAAAATTGAAATGTAGCAACATTTTTACTGAACCCGTTTCTATCACACATTTCTAGTAGCAGAATTATGCACTAGAAAGCTTACTTTCTAATAAAAAAAGAATATATACTGTCCAGTATAGCATTTGATGGTCTTGTTACTCATATATATACCTAAACCTTCTTTGAATCCAGCTGGACTCTTAGCTTTAGTGAAGTCTTGAAGGACTATGATAAAACACTTCCTAACACCAACTTTCTCTTCTATTGGGAATGAGCTACTCATTATTATGAGAAGGTATTCACCATGGTGCTCTGGCTCTGACAGACCTGATCAAATGCCATCCTACCAGAAGCGGCCAGCTTCTTATTCCCTGGGACAGAAAAAATGTATTTCTCCCTCTCAGCTCTATTAATAGTGTTTAGATTCTAATGGATTGGTCTTGCAAAATTGAATTCATACCTCCTGAAAGCACCAGCTCAGGCTTGATTCAGTCAGACATATAGATCATTTATGGACCATGGGCAGATTCAGGGCAATGCTTCTTCAAAAATAAGTCAGAAAGTATGGTATGATCTCTGTATAAATCCACATCAGACTTATAACAGGTGGGTTGAAGTAAAAGTAATTTAGAAAAAAGATTAGTGTACCTTGCAGGAATATGCAGATTAATGAAGTAATACGGACAGAGGGCCAGATCCTCAGGGCGTTGTAAATCATCATCAGTTAGGTGAAGTTACTGAAGCCATGCTGATTTACAGCACCTACAGAATTGATCCAGTAGCAAATCCTTAGTGATAATGTTGGTGTTTTCTCCTGGTAATAGAGCTGCAGGCATCCAGGATGACAGCTGGCTTGTGGGGCAAGTTTAGAACAGAAGATAGATGAAACACAACATGCATATTTAGAGCATGTGGGGAACTTAAGACTGCAGAAGGCCTTCTGGAGTTTCTGTGTTCAGTTCCTTTTTACTGTTGCAAGCAATGACATCTTATCATCTCATTCACATTTTTTCTTAGAAATGAAGTGGTTAGTTGAGACAGGATGATATTTTAAGCACAGCATTACTCTGAAAAACAGATTGAATGGAACTTTTATCAGATGCTGCCCTCTGCTTTCTTTTATGATCACTTTTGCATCTTTCATCTGCAAAAAAAAGAAAATGTATATTAAAGGGAGAGGGTGATGTTTGTAGGTTTTTTCCTTTGCTTTTGTGGTTTTGGGGGCTTTTTTTTGTGTGTGTGTGTGTTTTGGTTTTTTGTTTGTTTGTTTGTTTTTGGTTTTTTTTGGTAGGGGATTTGTTTTGTTTTGCTGGTGCTTTTAGGATGTTGGTTGTTTTTGTTTGTTTGTTTCTTTGTAGTTTCCCTACCCTTAATGTGGTTGTTAATCCTGTAGAGCTGGAAGAGTTGTGGAAGAACAAAGTGGGTGCTCTGCTAGTTCATTCATCTTTCAGGATGTTAATAATGTTTAATGTTTTTCCAGGGCATATTTTTTGTAAAGGCAGTGGCACCTATATACACTGCCTGTATTTGTAGAACTGGTAGCATAAAGGAACATGATAGGAAGGCACTACAATCAGTAAACTGACTTGGTGCTGCTTTGTACTGCAATATGGAGCGGCACTTAACTTAGCACATGAAGTGTCTGTTCACCCGGGAGTGTCCGGCCTGGCTCAGTCCTCTGTGCTGTGTCTACTGAGCGAGGACTTTGGTCTGCCTAATCTTTAGTGCTGGCAGCAATATGCAAAGCCAGAAGGACAACAGCTTGGCTCACAAGTAGCGTGCTGAGTCTGCAAAGACCAGATAGATTGAAAGACTGTCTATTGACTTGTAAATTTAGAAAATGTGATAGTGAATCCTATGGCATATTGAAAATGCAAGAGTGTTCTGTTCTGTTTATGAATGCAATTTACAGAATAGGATTACATTTCAGAGAAAAATCAGCTTTTTATGCAGAAGTCCTGAATTAGCTATGAAAATTTTTGATTAGTAATGAAGAATAACCTCAGCTCCACAAACATTTGAAATTGTGTTCCTGTTACTAGCTAGAGATTTTTTGCTTGCTTCAGTTACTAGAGAAGTGCATATGTGACAATGTGGTGCAAAAGGAGGAAGATATGAGAGGAGGAGAGAAAGGAGGGCTTTTTTAATCTTCCCAAATGCAGTTCCTGACAACTGATAGAAAAGATAGCATGGATAAGCATTTAGTGTTCATTCCCTAAACTCAATCTGTTTTATTTGAATTTATCAAATGTTCCCTATCTCCAGAGAATAATGAAAAAGAACATTTTGCTGAGAAATGTTCTATGATATTTCTAGATGTAATTTTTTTTTCCTGACTAGGTTTGAGAGACTTTGGGGTTTTTTCCTGCTGTTTATCTAATTCAGTTAAGGTACCACCAAATCTTTGCAAGGCAATGGATACAGAAATTGACTATTATGAAAGACTAACAAAAGTAGTCAATTTTGCTTTCTTTCCAACCTCCCACTTCATGTTCTTATTTTCATGATCAAATACAACATATTGTGAATGGGAACTGCTTCATTTATTCAACTAAATTGTTTTGAAATAATAACCATAAAAAAAGATTTCTGTGTTTTGCTGGAAAACTGTATTTTCTACTCCTAAGAAAGCATTGGGTCTCCTGTGGAGGTACAGTTATGTTTGAATTCTGGAGGTAAATCATACTGACATTAAAGATGACCTCCCTAAGGTAAACAGGTTAAAATATCTTAAAATTTAACTGATGAATTTTGGCATTGTAGTTTGGGGACTTTTTTGTTTGTTTTGGCTTTAGTTGTTGTGGGAGTTTTTGTTTTGTTTTGGGTTTGGTTCCTCATTTTGTTTTGTTTGGTGGATATTTTTGCTTCTTTGTGGGGAAGAGTGTTTTCACTGTTTGTTGTTATTTTTGTTTTCGTTTTAGTAACAGGCCAAAGAATTCAAGTCATGAAGAAGTTCATAGCAATATCTGGTAAATCAAGGGTTTGAGACAGAATACTGTGTCACTTGCAGAAGTAACATTATTTTAGATTATATTTTAAGTACTGGTGGTAGTGCATGTGTTCACTTGCTCAGTATCCCTTAGGAGCATGCACCAGAGCAGATCTTATCCAAGTCCTTAGGAAAGTGGTAGTGTGAAGGAACTTCAGAAGGAATATGGGCTAATTTTATATGGCACTACTTCTATTATCAGTTGCATTCATCACTATAAAAATTAATTGGGGAATGAATTGCATAGTTTCCTAAATAGTTAACACAAATGAAAATACAATTTGGATAATGAATTCTAAATTTTGGAAACTGTTTATTTAGCTATAGTATTTAATGGAAAATGGTACACGTTAAATCAGCAGCAACAGCTACATCCAACAGTTATTTTAGGATATTGGCCAATAAAGAGTTCTTTTTAGACGTATACTGTGCAATAAAAGTGATTACTTGAACCAAATTGACTACACCAATGAAATTGAGATTAAATTGGTAAACTTGACTGTTTTGCAGAAATGTGCATATTCTCACTGTTATAGACTGAAACTCCTTTTTCAGTATAATGACTAATGTGAAACTTTCCATATCTGATGTGTGATGTACGAATTGTCTTCAGTTCCCCTGGATAGTACCCATCAGCAAGTCTGTGGGTGTACTTCAGTCTGTGCTTTACACCATGGAAGACAACAGTTGAAGTGAATCTGATGTACTTCGTGGTACAGAGGTTCTGATACTGTAGATATCAACAATTCTTTTTGAACAGAAGAATTTGGTGTATGTATGAAAATCTTAGAAGTTTTATCCAGTTGCTTTGTGATTATCTCAATTAAAAAACATTTAATTACTCAGTAAAAGCCTGGTGTTATATATGCAATTAAGGGCACCTAAGAAAACCAGCTGAACAAGCCAAAACCCTAGAAGAACTGAATTAGGGTAAACAAAACAAAACAGAACTCAAAACAAGTGAAGAAACAAACAAAAACTAAAAAAAACAAAAAAAAAAAAAAAAAAAAAAAAAAAAAAAAAAAAAAAAAAAAAAAAAAAAAAAAAAAAAAAAAAAAAAGAAGATTGAATTCTTTGACTCCTCAACTTAATAGAATGTGATCTTGTACATATTTGAATTTAATACAATGTTTAGTAGGACATTTAGAGCAAGTTATTTGATGGAATCAGTATAGTAAATGGTGATGTAAAAAGTACAGTGAAGAAAAATAAAAATCTGGAAGAGTCTTTACACAGACTAAATTTTCTCTAAGAAGTCCTTAGAATATTTCTATTTTATTTTTTTTTTGTTGCAATTCACCATAGTAAGTTTCTTTAAAAAGTAGGCAATTGAGGAAAAGACTCTTGTTTTGCACTGATCTGCCTTCTGCGCTTTTTTCTCAGTTGTGTATCTGTAGAGAGTTTTTTTCCCTTTGCTGGGAGCAGCTGGACATTGGGTAGGAGGAGAGAGGGAAAGTTAAAAAAAAGACTACGATGTGCCACACAACAGAGACATGAATTTGGTGGGCAAAGCAGGGAATAGAGGTGCAGCTGATTGTAGGAGGGGTGAAGGAAAGGGCTTATTTTTTTTCTGTTATTTTTCTTCCCTAAGGAACAGTCACTTCTATGACATTATTTGCAATAGGCAAGCTATTGAAAGCTAGTGATCTAAGAGGAAAGCATGAGGAAGAGACACAGCAGGCAAGAGAGAGATTCATCTATAGTCTTATCTTTTTTCTGATGCATGTTATGTATTTGGTTTTCCAACTTAATTTCTAATACAGAACAATCTAGAGGGGAAGAAAAAAAAAAAAAAAGACATTTTACATTCCTTGTAGAGATCACCTGATTGAAAGAGAATGGGCAGGTTTACTTCCTCACTGTTGCTGAATGAAGTCTAGTCATAGTCAAAGCAAAAAAGGAAAAAAAACCCACTTATTAGAGATGCTATGCAAAAAATTTCCAGATGGCAAAGCCTCAGGAACTTTTAGCCTGATTACAAAGAGTATGAATAACTGACTGATTGTTACCAAGACAGCAGCCTCACGTTTCGAGGCCTTTCCTTACCATCAGATGGGTTTGTTATAGATGTAGGTGGTGAATATGGTCAGACTTACTTGCAATGCCAGTGTTTTGGGGGATTTCAGGTTTCCCCCAGGCAACTGACTGATGAAGGATTTTTTTTTCTTTGATAAATAGATTTGTAACTGAAACTTTGGAATGGTATCCAGGTATTATCTTATCATTTATCTTCAAAAATCCAAATTCTGTGATAGCCAGTTTAGTGTTGTGTACAGTGCATGAGTTAATGGGGAGCAACCAGCCATATCTGACAAACACAATAACAAGCATGATAGCTTGGGAAGTGTTTTCAGCATGTGGCATTTAGATATTTTGACAGTATACATGCAACACTTTTGAATTACCCTATGTAATGCACTTTGGGAACAGTGATTGTATAGACACTCACTAAGGAAATATCTATGATATTGACAGATATAGGTGACTAACTGGGTCCAAAAGTGCTTATGACAAAACCTTAGCATATCACAGTGTATGAGTATGTGACTGTTCTAAGAACAGGACTGTAGAGACAGGATGCAGGTGGATATCTCTCTTCCTATAAATGTTGGATTTAGGGAAATTTTTTCAGTTATTCTCTCACTAGATTTGACCTTTTTAAGACTAAAAGAAAACATAAAATGCCAAATTCTTTCTACATCCCTCTGCACTCAGTCATTTCATAAGGGCAGGCAACTCTCTGGTAGGTATTTGGCGTAATGATTATTTACCACAGTTATTTACATAATTCCTAAACCACTAAATTAAGAGTGTATTTTATGTGTTTTATTAGAAATGTAATTACATCTTCATTTAGATATAGACTGGCAATTAATGATAATGGAAATGCAGGATGACTTCATATCATTTACACTTAGACAATTTAGGGAGTTGGGTAGAGAATGATAATATGTTCTCTGGTTTTTGTCCGTAGTATACTGGGTCCAGAAGGAGTTTGTGGCTCAAAGCCTTTTCTATCCATCTACAAACAGCAATTTTCATTCCCTATGAATAGGACTGAGTTTGATATGAGGTTTGCAGCTGATTCACTAAGTCATTTGACCTCCTTTCAGTGTCTTATTTCAATACTTCTTCCTGACCTTTTTATCTTGAGCCCCATCACTTGAGTTCACGTCTTTGTTATGTGTATGTGTAGAGTCTTTTCTACTACTTTATGATTTTATTTAGTCAACAATACACCCTTTTATATGTATGTATGTCTATAAATGTGTTTCGTCCTACAAACAAAATTCTCTTGTGATGTAATACTTTGTACATTAACTGACATTTTTTCCTCTAGAACATAAAGATAATGCTTCCCATGGAAGAACTAAGCTAGTGTCCCACACATATGTGCATGTGTCTGTGTTAAATTGCTTGATACTTAGAAGGGATGCAGAACCTTTTCTGCATTCTCGATGCAGCCTCATGTCTATAACTGAATTGTGATGAATTTGAAATTCATTTTTTACAGACAATTTTTAAAATTGACTTTCTATTTTAATTGCAAGCTGGATAGGTAAGATAGATTTTTTTTCCTAATTTATATTTTCAAAATATTTTTGAAAGGTTACAATGAAATTTATGAAATTCGACATCATCAGGGCAATCTTGCATGACATTAATTTATCATACTTTACCTGTCAGCCTAGAGTTTGGGGTTTTTTTTAATCTCTGTATGCCATAGCTTTTTTAAACATGTGATTAAGCATTTCACTCTTATTCTTTCAGCTTATTTTTATTATGGTTTGTGATGCTCAGAAGAAAATTCTATTTCGGATATTCAAAATTTTTATTGTCTGGGTAATTTTTTGGTATGCAAAATCACTCTTACCGAAGTCAATAGCACTCCTTTGTGTGAAAGTAATAGTTGTGTTCTTTTTTGTATTTATTATATATATCTATTGTTGTATTAATGAATGTAATTTAGGTTATTGAATCTTTTAATTCTTTGAGTGAGTTCACAAGAAGGGCACATTGGGCTGAATGAAAAGTTGTAAAACTTTAGTCAATAAACCAATTAATGTATCAACAGTGTACACTATTATGCAGCAGTGCAGTAATGCTGATCCTACAGCAGTCTTTAAGGTTTAATCAGAAAGAGGAATAAGATATTACAATCCTTTTTTATTTGTGCTGCAAATTATATTTTTTTTGTTTTGTTTGATTTTTGTTTTGGTTTTTTTAATAAATTGATGTGACAGTAGTGGAAAGCAACAGCAAGTTTCTTCAAATTATTCTTTTCAAATAAATTACTTTTGAATAGATCCTAGCTTAAAACAACAACAAAGATAAACAATGAAAATAGTGTAATTTAAGAGATTTCTCCTGCTTCTTAAAACACAATTTGTTTAGGAAATTAAATGCCTATTATAATATTCTGAGTGCTATCAATGGAATTAAGTGAGGTTTTTATTTTCAAGAAATGATAAGATGTTTTGCAGACTATGACACACCCTGCAGTTTCTCTCCCCCCTTGTTTTAAGATAAAGAGCCTCAAGTATCATTAACAATCAAAGCAGGCTTTCCTACAGGAACGGTATCATTACAAATAAGTAGCTTAGCACTCTGTGCACGTTAATGCACAGTACAAATCCTAGCACTGATTTGCTAGCACTAAAACCCATTAGAACACAGGCCTCAAAAGGGGCAAATCATTGAGAAGGTACTGATTATCAGTCAGACTCGTCGGAAAGACTTTGGGTCAATGCCAGGCATTATTAAGATTTTCAGTAAGTTTTGACTGAATTTTATGTTGGGTTCTACCAAAAGAACATGTAAGTAGGAGAACGTGTTTATCAAAATGTGTATATTGAAATGCATATATCAAAACCTTATGGATTTATGAAAGGTTTTGTGTTAAAAGAAAATCCATATTTAGTGAATTCCAGTCTACTGCCGGGATAGGAAGGACTAGCACACTGTGCCATTTCTGAAACCTATATTTAGCCTGTACTTGGGTCTTGAACCTGATCCAGGTTATTTCACCATTGTTACTTGCCTGTGCTTTGTCAGGGAGCTGAAAAGCAGTCAGCGTAAAATTATAAATGAGTAAATGTTTACACCGATGTCATGGCTGGTGCACTGCAGACTGTCTAGGGTGGGAAGCTTGTCTGTGAAAAATGGACAATGTGGGAATTTATGGCTCTGTCAGGTCATTCTCATGTCTAAGGGAATGGGGATAGTGGTTATCGACAAGCAGAGAATTTATATCTAGGATTGACTACCATTTTTCAGTACAATGGATTGTTTCTCACATGTCGCATAAATAATGTGCATCTTTTCATTCAAACTGATGAGTATACCAAAAAGTTGTATTTTCTGCTTTCTTTCTGCATGATTTTCAAACAGGGATGACATTTTGCCACTTTCTTCTGCTGCTTTTATATCTATGAGGCCTGAGAGAGAAAATAAGATAAACAGCTATAGAAATGCCTGCTTGCCTTTTTTTCTTTTTTTTTTCCTTAACAGCCAGAAACCATCTATTACAGGATGTATACTGACACTGTCTCTCATCCTACCTGAATCTCTGGTGGTGGGAATGGGTTCTCTACACTTTGGCATCTCGAGATGAAAATGTTCCTGGAAAGGGGTAGAAACTGAAGGTTCTGCTAAGTAAATGAGATGTTCATTTGCTTCAGTGAAAATTAATTTTTACAGTTCTGGATACTCTGGAAGGGGCTTTAAAGCACATATGCCTTCAAATAAGCTATTCAGGCATGTATGAACTCATAAAAGCAACCTCTCATGGTCAGGTAAGTTCATTCTGTCTAACTAGAATAAATCCATTATTTACCCTTTGGTGAGAGGACCGTAGTCCTCCACTGCTCTTTCTTTTATCTGTGCCAGTGGTAGGAGGGGAGAGTGGCAGAAGATGGGATGCGTCAAATAATCACAAAAAAAATATTATAGACTTTTTCAGCCTACATTCTTCATTTATGAGCAGATGTCACAAAGGAAGTGGTGGAAAACATTGACTTCAACACTTGTGGTTTTCAAAGATTAGTAAGGAAATCAGCTGTCAGTGTTAAGTATATGGAGCCTCTTCTGGTGTGACTGCCCCTCTGTCCTCTTCAGAGCCAAGGTAGTATTCACTCCTTTTCTCTGCTTTGTCAAACCCCAGACCTGTCTGTCCACTTAGTGCTTGTCTAGCAACTGTGTACTGTGGCAAGCCACCGTGTTGGTGATACTGCAGCTTAAGTAGACATTCCCAATTTGTTTTCAGGTAAGCCAGGTTTGCTTATGCTAGGAATGTAGCTACAGGTAGCAGAGTACCAGCTCTTTGCCAAGTGCATATGTAGCATCTGCTAGATGGGGCAGTCCACAGTGGAGTGATATAATAGATATACTATAGGTATACTATCATATAAATTGAGTTGAAACAACTGTTATATAGTTTACACCCTAGTGGTAATATGTCTCCTGGAGACTTGCACCTCATAATGCACCAGGAACTTCTTTT
>VXAU01001769.1:76789-141796 GCA_013399695.1 Formicarius rufipectus | reverse complement strand
TTTTTTTTTTTTTTTCCCTGGTGATGAGAGGGGTATTGGTTTTGGTTTGTGTGCTGGGTGTTGAGGTTTTTGTCTGTTTAATTTAGGGCGGTTTTTTATTTTGTTTTGTTTGTTTGTTTTGGTTCTGGTTTGTTTTGGGTTGTGGTTTGGTTTTTGTTTGGTTGGTTTGTTTTTTTTTCTTTTGTTTGTGTTCTCTTTGTTTTTTCCTTCAGCTTCATTCCACGTCAGAACAAAGATGTACCAATTCTTAAGATGTAAAGCTATATCCTATTGCGTTCCTCTCAGGAAGAAAATCCCTTACTTCTGACTTCTAATGCTTTCCCTGTGCTTCATTCTTCTTCATAATAAGAGCATGTTTTATTTAATAAAACCTGAAGTGGATAAGCAAATAGTTTTTCTCCTATTTTGATTTATTTTAGCATTCTTCAGGTGTGTTTCAACTGCTGTATATTAATTTGGATTTTTTCCTTCTTCATCTTTGTGAAGGCAGATTGTGGTTGCAGTTGTAGTAGGTCACCAATCAACACTAAAATGTTTTGCCTGGACTTTGAACTCTTAATTTCAGTGTTAAAGGATATTTGGATTAGGTTTAGTTTGAATTATTTCTTCCTGCTGCTTGAAGGAAATACAATTAAGGCTGAAACAAGATCTTTTTTTGCTTAATAAAGAGAGAACAGTGTATTTGATATGTGTATCTTTATTCTCAAAGTCTCAGAAGTTAATTCATTACAAAGGAAGCTAAACTAGTGATTCAGTGATAAAGCAGCATGTTTCCACATGGAAGATTTAAGTTCAAACATACGTCTTTTCCTTCATGTTTTGGAGTAGCTGTTACTAAACATACATACTATATTTTTTGTTAAAACCACTTTCCCCTTTTTAAACACTGAATCACTGTACTTGAAAATGGGTGCAGAACCTCTGTGCAAAGGATGAAACCTATGCAGGAGTTCCTGCACCGAACACCTTCTGTCCCATGGCAAAGAACCATGCTAATAGAGATGCTGAAGAAGTGCAGGGTGAAAGTGTTTCTGAATGCAGGTCCAATGAGAGCTGTGTGGGACATTTTTATGGTTGGATTTGGGAGTTGTTTTCATTTTATTTTCACTTGAGAAATTGCCTCTAGCTGAGCCATAATATAGCTGGATAGACATAGTTCCCTCGGGAATAGCAAACTCCCCTCGGATGCCTCTGAACAGCTTATATTTCTTTTCCTTGACCTATGGATTTGATCCCAATCGACAGGAATCCTGGAGCGCCTCTGATACTCTCTCCTTTGATCCATCTGGAAGCAAATTGTGTTGCTTTACAGCTGGTAGGCTTAAACAATGTATACTCAAATAAAAATCACTCACCTTGTTTGTTTATTTTTGCATGATGTTTTGTTATCCATTATGAAACTGAGATCAAATGTACGGTAGTTCTGAAAGCAAAAGTCCTGTCATGGACAACCAAAGGAATGTGTGTCCAATAATGAGAAGTAGTAGAAGGGTTGCATCTCACATGTGCTACAGAGTTAAATATGTCTCAAGCTCCTATATATTTGACTAAAAAAGAAGCCTGGCCATTCTTTGGGAGCTTCATCCTTTATGAATTGGTATACCTTTTATAGCACAGTACTTCCTTTCTGTATTCCCACTGCCAGTGTAAGTTTTGTTTCTAATCCCCTGGATTCTATCTGTGTGTCTAAAATGCATCCCATAAGCTCAGTAAGAGCTTCCATCCAGTATTTTGAATTACAAAGTAGGATTTCTTCAATAGTACTTGATTTGTAAGAATTTCCATGCATGGTACTGTGGTCAAAATTGTGTTGAAAGCATGCAAATTTCTGAAGAGAAGAAAGATTATGTGTTCATGATTTACACAGAAAAATTACTCTTCTTTCGCCTGACACTTGCTTATGGGTTTGGTTGTTTGCTTTCCAATAAAATAGGTTGTGTATTTAGAGGTGATTGCAAGTACATATATGTAATCATATCATATCATAAATGTGATGCTGTGCCACTCCAAAAATACATTCTGTGATAAAGCTCTTGGCAGAAGTCTGGTGTTTGGTCTCTTAACTTCTTTAAATATTTTGAATAACACTTGGTAGCTCGCTTATCTCTGTAATTAATTTCACATCTATGAAGTAAAAGATATTCTTACTTTTTCTCTTCCATATATATTTCACTGTTAAATAGATGAAAGATTTTTTTAAAGTATGTTTCTGTTAAACAAATTGAGCTAGCTGTATCTTATCTGGGCTTTCAGTTAATCCTCTAATTTACTCAAATTAGATTATTCAAAGTAAGAATTAGTCCCTTTTCACTGTTGTAAAACAGAAAGGAGAGTCTTTTTAAGTATAATAAAAGTAGTAATAATTATAATGACTTAAAAAAAAATAAAACAACAAAACAAACAAAAAAACCCCAAACAAACAAAAACCAACATAGCACTTTATTCTTGCATCGGGATGAGGACAAATCTTTTTTTTTTTTCCTTTTGCAAAGCCGAATTCACTTTTCCATTTGTATCCCATTGATCAGTTTGGGGTTTACACATGAAAACATAGTGCTTTCTAAGATTAATGTGTATTTCTATAATGTAGAACAACAGATGCATTTTTAATGTCTTGCATTCAAATTGTAGCTTAGACTATTTTTATAGCTCTTGTTACTATGAAACTCATACCACTCCAGTGAGTGATTCAATGTCTAAAGTCTGGGAAAGAAGTAAACATCTAACAGCACAGTGAGCAATGATACTGTACCTTTCAAAACATCAATATTATCTTGAAAGCTCTAGTTTATCTTCACAGGATTTGATATCCAACAGTGTGTTGTATTTCAGTCTTGGTGCATATTGTTACTAGAATGAGTATTCAAGAAACTTAGTAATGAATAAGAGAAAAGCAAAGTTCTAGTATGTTGTCCTAAAACTGAGCAGGTTAGTCACTAAATCAAATAATGGGGTAAGATCTGGTAGTATCTAATGATTTCTAAAATGAAGGTTCTGAGACAGCTGCGTGACATGAACACCTTCAGGATTTGACAGCATCTGGGAAGATGTTTTAAAAATTGTACTTTTGTACCAAGACACCACCCTTTTACCATAAAATATAATTTCCATACCTATTAAAGTACAAAATTCACTTCAACTTCCAGTATAGCCTGCAAATATACATTTAATTTTCAACATACATTTTCTTTTGCCTTTGAGTATGAGCAAAAGTGATTTCAGTGGCTTTCCCCAAGGTAGTTTGATTATTGTGTATGACAAGCACCTATTCTGTATTCTCAGTGAACAACATTATTAATGTTTTGTCTGAAGTAATGGCTATTAATGCTGCTATTATTTTTATATCAACAGAAAAGAATAGTTTGGTTCGAAGTGACCCACAGAGACGATCTAATCCAACTGCCTATTGGACTTAGCTTGTGGATATTAATGGCTGATTCTGAAAGAACTGGATAATACTTAAAATAGATAAAATCTTTTTCTAAAAGTTGAATATTCATAATATTACAGAGGTCATGTATCTACAGATAGGATTTGCAAGTGATGAATTTCACACTAACTCAAAATTCAGGACATATCTGGTAGCTACCTGTTGACAAGGCCAAATTGCAGAAACAACTTCAAGCTAATTAAAAAAGGGGACTAAATCCAACAGCAAGCTCTTTACCTTGCACAGATCACATAGGTACTCAGCTAAAGGCAGTGAAATACTTTTTGGCGCATGCTGATAATAGATTTCCTAAAGTCATAAAAGAATTTGAAAACTAGAGCTAAATTTGTCTTTTTTAATTTTTGGTGAGTTTTAATTGTGTAACAGCGTCTAAAAATGTCTGTTGTTTGTTTTAGAAGATCGAGCCTCAGCCTGCATTAGAGCAACTATGTTCATTTTCACATTTGTCACAACCTTCCAAATCATTGTCACAGTAAAAACATATGGCATATTTGAATAGCTTTTACTAAAATATGGGTTGGGTTTTTCCTTTTTTTTTTTTTTTTTTTTTTTTTTTCTTCTGGAAAAAGACAAAAATGAAAGTCTAGCTTTGGAATCAGCTAAGTCTCAGTATTATTTTACTGTTTATGGTGAGTGAAAATAGAAGGACTATCTCAGCAATTTGTCTGGTTTTCTTTGGGAAAACATTTTGCAATGGAATAGGAAAATTATGGAGATGCTTAGAAAACAAGTCAACAGATTTTCAACAGACTATTTGCTTGTATAACCTTTCATGACCATGTCCTGAGACAGTGTGGATATTGTCTCACCTGACTTGCATCTGTCTGGGGTAAATAATCTGAACCTTTTTTCAACCATTTACCATAGTGATGCTTATGGACTGGTTTGTTGTGCTGATAGAGAAATAGCATATCTTTGCTGCTTTAAGGGAAGCTGAAGGTAATTATGTTGCATCAGATTTGGGAAAGACAGATGCATATGAGTACAGTATCATCTGCATCCAAAGTCAGAGACATTTTGACTTTCCATTTCTCACTCTTATAGTAAATTCTAAGTATTTGAGTATTGACTCTTTTATCTCTGGCAGCTCTTGAGATAGCATAATATTTTTCAAAAGCAAGTGGGAAATTCTGGAATGTACCTCCAAGTCCTGGTCTGCCAAGTCCATAAGTTAGTGTCTGTCTGCAGTACAGGCAGCTGGAGATGGAGTTGTGGGCATGGTGGAGATATGTGTTGGTGCATACTGAGAACCTATAAAAGCATATAGAAATTCTAATCCCTGCTCCCTAGTCAAGAAGAGAAATGTTATTGCTTTATATCTGTACAGCTGCACTCTCTGTTTTGTGTTGTTTCAGTCTGTTTTGAGAATTAATTACACAAATAATTCAGTGATGTGATTTTTTTCAGCCTCAGTGATCTCTCACACATGGACAACCTGAAGAAATCTGTTATACTGGTTTGATGGACAGGAACTTGATAGGAAAACTTAGATTAGCTTGGAATTCTCAATTAGGTTACTGACCTCTAACTTTTAAGGCCAGTGACACTAACACTGCGGTGTATTAAAAGGAATGACTTCAGAGAATGTGTGACTTCTTATTTCAAACCATTCCCCAATGGTAAAGAATGTCATCTTGTCTTTGTTTGCATATGTTGAGGAAAATCAAATCCCCAGATAGTGTGTCATTACTCATTCTTGTACAAACTATTGAAACTGCTCTTGCTCTTCAGATTTGGCACAAGCTCTTGCACAGTTTAGCAGTGCTCTCTTCTTGTCACTTCTATGTTTATCAGTACACTTTATTCTTGTTCTTCAGTTACTCTATAAATGAGGGATTTCAGAAAGGTTTTGAAAAATAAAAACTTAACATTGTTCTTTGGAGGGTTAATTCCTTCTGTTCCTCTTTCCTCTCCACCATGCACAGTCTGAGATTTATTTTTGAAATACAGCACTTGAAAGTGTTGCTGTGAGGCTTGTACCATGCTGCCTGTTCCTCCTGTCTCTGTGGGAAGTCCTGGTTAGGCCTGCGGCTTGTCTCACACATGTACCAAATTGTCATTCAGAACAAGAACACAATGAGTTGCTATTGCTCAGAGTTTTAGCTTACATTTTGGCATCCTTCAGTTGAAAGTGCTTTAATTCCTACTGACTCAGTGGGTATTTTTTGTAATATTGTAGAAGTTAGGATTCCTAGAAGCCTATTGGATTGTGTAGCATAAGCTATAACAGGAATTTTCTAGACTGATTTGAGAAAGTGAAGTCTCAAATCAAGTGGTGTTTGCCTTTTATCTTACTAGACTGCAGGGCTTTTTTTTTTTTTTTTTCTGTGAGATCTGTTTTTCTCCAACTTTTCTTTCTTTGATTTTCTTGATTTTTATATTTAGCTTTCAAAAGGCTTTTGTTATGTGTCCTAACAGTTTCTTGGGATTTTAAGCCTAAAAGAAGCTAGTATTGCAAAGGAACATATTAACAAGAGCTGAAAACATTATTAGATATTTGAATGCTTGGAACAGGAATGAGATATAATTTTCCTGACTTTAGGGGAATTTACAGTTATTATCACAAACTAAGTTAGTATGATGTGTTTTTTAATGCATAAAAAGTTTTATTTTAAAAATGTATGCTTTCACAGTTTCGCAAAACTATAAGCTATTAGTGGATATTTTAGTGTTGTCGTATATTTTGAATTTCTTAGTGCTGATGAAACAGGATAATTTATGAGGCAATTTGCAGTATGACATAAATATATAGCATTCATCAGATAAAAATGGTTGCTGAGGAATTATACCATATTTAGTAGCATTAACTTTTTTGCCCTTTACCTAATGGCGTAAAAATGTTTCTGGAATGAAATTTTTTTTTTTCTTGAAATACATCATCCATTAATATTGCTTGTAATTTCTGTTATGTATCACCAATTATATCTTGGCACTTTGCCTATCATAGTAGATATACTGTTAGAGTTGTGAAACCATTTAATCTAGAAGACCTGGTGGCCTGGAACAGTGCATTACATTTACAGCAGAGAGAGAGAGAATTCAGGGAGAAATGCAATTTTCCAGAAACTCTTGCTAATGGAGATTGGATGCCTACCAGAAATGATGCTAAGGAGATCTGAGGTATGAGAAAGACAGAGAGAGAAAGACCTTCTGCTCAGTTGCCATTCAAGCTGTAACCTCCTATGACAGTTATCAACATTGCCCTTTCTGATTCCTCCCAGTTGTATTCCATTTATCATAAGCACATCAAAGAGACGCCTGCTGGGGACTCTGGGGGAGAGTCACTGCGGGAGGCTGGGTAACAGATTTAGTCAAAAGTGTCCTTGCCCCCTGCTATGAGCAATAATTTAATGAACACTTCACAACCACAATATCAAAATAAGTATACCCCTTGCTTCAGTGGAGGGAAGAGGTGAGTAGAGTGGGCTTCTAAAATGCATCTTTTTTTTTTTTTTTCTTTTCTTTTTCAGCTGGAATCTGGGCTCTGTCTTTTTGCCTTGCTACAGTGAGCAGAATGTAGAATTAAGTTAAAAGCTTGACTTCTTATACAGGATGCATGATGCTTGAAAGCAGACAAACTGCAAGTTTTTTTTACATGTAAGCAGGTGTTTGATTTTTTTCACTGTCTGTTTGTTTTTGATGGGGTTTTTTGTTTTCTTGGGTAGGTTTCTGTTTTTGTTTGTTTTTCTGTTTTTTTTTGTCATTTGTTTTTAATTTTAAAGGAAAGATAGACATTACTAAAGCAATACATAAAGGGTAATATACAAATCTCAAACTATTTTGTGGAGTGTGAGATAAAAATTAGTGGAGTAAACCAATACAAGATCTTCAGTGTGTGTGAGAGATCTTTAAATAAAGGTAATAATTCTATAAATGAGATATCTGAGTGTTTTACTTTTGCTGGTTTAGAGAAAGAATCCTTGTGCCCTCTACCAGTAAAACTCCCTTTTGCTAGAAATAATACATAGTCAAAGAATCACAAACCATTCTTTGGAATAAAGCAGTTGCTTGTCTGAAAGCAGCTGAGAAGAGCTGTGGTACTTGTTTGGAGGAGCAATATTAGCTCCACTTTTAAAAGGACACTTCCGTAAAGTACATCGTAACCTCAGGTTGAGCAATGGGGCTTCACGATACAATAATTTACAAATATTATGCAGTAGTTTTTCTATGGTAACTCCTCCAAATTCAGATAAAACAACTCAAAGACTGCTAAAAGAACTGCACAAAATGCACACATGCACAACAGAATCACCCTTTGAAGTACCAAGGAAATAGCATTACCTGTTGAAGGGCTTTGTAGTTTTGTTATTTATTTGCAAATCTAGTCAACTATCTAAAATATAGACACATGTTAATACCTAGCACACATTTCACAGGCACAGAATTAATTATTTGATTTTTGAGCCACAAAATTATCCTTAATGTCCTATACTCTCATTACAGATCAGTGCCGGTCTTTTAGATTATTCACTAGAGTTTACAAAATCTGTGGTTGTATGATCCTAATTTAGTTTTTTTTCAAAGAGAAACTGCAGGAGACCATCACCAGTACACTAATATGGGGTAAGCTGTTACTAATATCAAATCAGAACTCATTAAAACACAATATTGGAGATATCAATCCTTTATTAAAGTCAGGTTATGCCAGTGCATTTCTGTCAATGAAGAAGGTGAATAGTTCACTCAGGATTGCTAGTGCAGTTACTCATAATTAGCATACAGGATATTGAATGCCAGTTTGTTACATTTTTAGACTATTTATGCCCCAGGGGCCTGAAAATTCAGTTTATCATATCATATAATGGACATTCCCATTATATTCCTGCCTTCTTTGTTTCTGGATTTTCCTTTTCTTCCAGTGAATAAGGAAATATGTTCTTACTTTACCAAAAAGCCTCTTCTTATGCAAAACAGCATTATTGAAATGAACTTGATCAATCCCATTTTCTCACTTTTTCTGGGGCTACTATGACTTTTCAGTTTCAGAGAAAACAGATAGCTGGCTTTGTAGCTTGTAGGAACATGGATATCACTGAGGTCTAGATAACATTAATGTGACTGGGAGTTAATTTACTTGTCTACGTGCTCTGCATTGTGGGGTGCATCTTTAGGTATGACAGTTGTGCTGGAAGAGCAGTCTGCCTTAAGAGCTGGGTACTATGAATACGAGAAGATAAGAGGATTCACAGCCAGAATAATTTCTAACTGATGCTATTAAACCTTGATTTAGGATATTTCTGCACAGCTTGGCCCATGCTCACAAAATGAAACTGATGGACTGTGCTGAGATCATAGGCAGTGATTAAACATTTATACTTAACCATAGTATACTATGGTATTGCTGCTGCCCAGAGGCAAAGCATTGTAATGCAGATTCAGTATTTCTGCTGCAAGAACTCTAAAACAAAAAGGGACTTATAGTCTTTTCGGCAGTACTGGCTCCTGGCTGTTCTCAAAGCTACATGCATTCTTCTTCTTTTCTTCTTTATTTTAGTAGGGGGTCAGGAGGAAAAGTAGGCTGCTAATAATGCTTCAAAAACTGCAGCTTCCATCCTTTTTCTCCCCTTTGTGTCTGACCTCTGCTTAAAGTTTACTCTCATGTATATTAGGTTACTCTGCTTTCGTAAATGGATTTATACAATTAAATTCTGTAACCTTAATCCAAGTATGTAGCTGGGTCGTGGTGACGGCACAGTTGCAAGATAGGTATATTAACTAGAATGTCTGCTTTTAGAGGGCCACCATTTTTTTGAGAAATGGGTGTAGAATGTTGGATTTTAAATACATTCCTCTTCTATATGTGATCCCTTTACGTCTATATGATGATCATGTTTAAAATAGGGGGGATGCCATGTTTATTTTTAGATTATTATAAGAAATTATTTCTTGTCTGCCAACACCAGCTGGTATTATTCAAGAGTTATGTGTTTTGCTTTGTTTGTATTTATTTTCATGCTAGAGACTACTGTTTGCATAATAAGACCACTTCTAGTTTAAGTCCCTGTACGGCTGATTGCACACACATATTATTAATGTGGTACATTTTTGTCTATGTGGAGATCCAGTTTAACATTCTCTCTTGCAAAATGTTGACTTGTTAATGTTCATTGTATCTGAAGAAAATAGTAGGGTCATATTTCCTTTGAATTTCCTGATACTGGTAGGTTGGTGGAAGAGGAAGAGAGAAGGGTGCTTAAGGACATAGATGTTCACATCTTCTTTATGCCCATGTAGCAGTTCTGATCAGCATGTGCTAGTTTACTACAACAAATGGCATTGAGGAAAGAAAAATGGAAAAATGGTTGTCTGCTAAAGCCTCTTAGAGGAGCAAATTCTAAGATGTGTTCCTGTGGGACATATGGAAAATACTTAAGCCTATTTTATTCTGCATTTACCACTACAACACTGGAATTACACTTTTAAAATCACTTTGTAAGCATATGTACCATGTTTTTAAAGAGGACTTTTATGATGAAATTATAACCTGTGATTTTATTAGCTAGTGCCACACTTGGGGCTAATAATTAATGTGATTTAAAAACAAAGTACCTGCTGGGAAGGCACCTACGGCAGGGGTAATTATGCATTGGTAAGTTCTTAATTCACATGCTGATGAATATAAGCATGTCTGAAAGTCGAGCGTGACCTTTTCTTGGAAAGGATTGGGGATTTCATCTGGTTTCTTAGTGAAAATCATGGTCTCATTGGCCCTGGTTTGAGCTAAATGGCACCATCTCATAACAGGAGTGCTGCTGCTATCTTAACTGGTAGTTGGATTTTCTATGGCATTTAACTACCCTAAGAATTCCTTGAGTGATAACTGTGTTTCATGAGCATTTAACTCAAGTCAGCATTTGAAAAACGGAAGAACTACATAATTGTTGGGAAGAAAAATGTGATTAAAGGCAACATCTTGTTTTAATGCAGATTTTGGAAAACAAGGATGACCTTTGAAAGTTGTATTGTCTTTTTGTTAGCTTATGACAGTCTCTATGCAAGCCTGATTTGTCACAGCACAGCATCAATTGAGAAGAAAGTGAAACTTTTTGCTTATGCTTATCTTACTCTTTTTCATCTTTCTTATTTCTTTCTGCTTTTGTGTATACCCTACCATTCAACATGAAAACAACTTAAACTTTACCCACTGAGAGGAAAAGGGATGAAGAAGTGTAAACCCACATTTATATGAACATCAGCACGTCACAAAAAAATCACATGCTTGTGTGAGAGGAGGATTAATGTCTCCTTTCCATGACCTGGAGAAAAGGAAGAGGAAAGACAGAGCGACCGCAATACAAAGAAAATTAAATGAGGACCTTTACAGATAATGCCATTACAAAACATGGGTGTGGTGTAAAAGTTAGGGTGGAGGATTGGGCATTAGGTTTCCTGGAGACATACAAATTTATTCAGATTATTTGTCCTTGACTTTAGGGAACTTATTTTGTGGTGTAGTTTGCTTGACTATATCATAATATAAGGGGGGAGGGGGTTGGGGGCATTTAGTTTGTCTTCTGTGAAGGTGGGGGGAATTGTTTTTTTTTTGCAACATGCTTTGAAATTCTCAGATGAACCCAAATGACTCTTACTGCAGGTGGTTGGAAGCATTTTTTACTTGTGTTCCATTGAGAAACAGGGAAGGACATGTAAAAAGTAATGCCTTTCAAACCTGACTTTCACTGCTTTGCAACGTGTGTAATCGTTTACCGTGGTGTAATGTGAGTGTAAAAATGCTACTGAACTGGAAGAAAACAGCATTTTATGCTTATTTTATCCAGGTACAGATCACTATACAATGATCAAGACAGTAACAAATCAGGCTTTCTTGGTAGATACAGGATACCCATTCTTGACAGAGTATGCTCATATACCCCCCAAATTCACTTGAAAAACCCTCTTTTTCTTCAAAGAAGACATTTCTCATGTGAAGTTTCTAAGCAATCCAACACAACTTTCCTCTTTCTGTACAGTCTACATCAGTGATGGCTGGAGACTTCATCCTGATGGTGAAGTAGAATATGGCATAATTGCTGAGATAATCATACCTGAATTGGCACTTGTCATCAATGTCCTTTATTTTCTCTTCCTGGGTGTGTGCTGCACATGATGGCAATAACGGCTAGATTAGCATCTCTGCTATATTGTGTTGAATGGTAAACTTTTCTGTTGCTTGCAGAGCTCAAGACCCCTTTTTCCTAGATGGCGTACCTCTAAAAATGTGTCCTGACAGAAGGGGCAGTACTTTCTTCCCTGCATCTCCTTCACTGCACACCACATTTCATAATGATATAGGACTAAACTATTTGCACTCTTATCAGCTAGAAACATCAGCTCATGTTGGACAGTGGCTAGAAACAGGCCCAGAGAGGTGGAAGGCTACAGAGTTGGTAGAGACAAAAAGAAAATAGTTTTCATTAGTCCTACATAATTATTTTTTTGCAGGAGGTTTGATTGGCACATTTAGGATTTTTGTTTTAGTTTGGGATTTTTTGAGTTGAGATTTTTGGTTGTAGTTTATCTTGGGGATCTTATTTCTGATTATAACATATTATCTCTATGCAGTGATCTTTTTCTATAAACCAGGAAGGAATGATTCCAGATACATGGGAAATAGCTTATGACATGAAGTTTTAATTCTTCAATAAGGTTGTCATTAGCATCTGTATTTAAAAAAAAATAAGACAAACTTATTCCTATGAAGCCCCTGGAGTATAAAAACTTGTTAAAGACAAAATGAGTCTCAGCCTAAAGCCATAGTACATTCTTTAGATAATGCAAATTTCAAAAGCTTGCCCATGTGTATTTCAACCCAATAAACAATATATAAAGCAGATGGCTATTCTATAATGGATTGTAGGGTTTTTTTAAATGACAACTAGTAGTTCTGTGTTGGGAGAAAGACAGGTGATGGACACTGTTGATCAAAGCACTGATATTGACATATGTCTTCTCTGTAAAGGACCCTTTGAAGTCAGTCTGCATGCTAATTCTTCACCCCTTTCCTTAGAAGGCAGCTTTGAGAGTGACAGTGATTCATTTGTGAGTGAACAATATTTTGGTTCTCTCTGGGTCTCACATGATAGGGTCCTAGCCATGGAGGTCAGATTTCTTTGGCCAACAGCAGACTCTGGTTGACTGCTTTCTGCTGTGATTCTGTGAACTATATCAATATTGAACAGAATAAAACTGCTTTCATCTATGTGATTTCTGACTGTGCTGTAGAATAACTTTTGTTTTAGACAAATTGTGCTTGGGTGGTTTTCCCAAAAAGGTTTATCTTTCTTTTTTCTTAATCTTTCCTTCTTTATGATATCTGTCAACATAGCCTGTTACTTGTGCATAAATGGGCACGCTCAGTCTTATTAAGCTCTCTTAAGCACCATTGTAAGAAATTCACCTTTTCCTCAGGATTTATTGTATTGGATCTGGCTGAAATTAAGTTTCTTATTTTCTCCCCTTAACCTGCAGAGGAGCAAGCAACAGAGCATTTTGTTGGGTACCTGGTGTCCAGTCAGGATTAACATATCACAATCATCAGTGCCCAGTTGTACACATTTTGTAAACATGTTTTGGAAAATTCTGTTGAAAGAAAAAGGTTGCACTTGCAAGTTTTGTAGTGTCTTTGTGAAGTTACATGTGCCAGAATAACCTGTTGTAGATGTTGGCATGGAGAGGAAGGAAAGAAACTTCGTTAGGAACAAATTGCTGCAGTGCAATGCTTAGAGGAGTACAATACAATGTTTAAAGGGATGTTTCATGAATCATCTAGCTCTCTAGGATAGCAGTAAAACTGCAGTGAAAGTTGGGGTCAGAGTTTGAGGTGATCAGTGAAGCGTTTTGCCTGTGTATGGGAGGAGTGCGTGGCTTCATATTTTCCCTTACATATGCTTCAGTATACTTCCTGGCTTGGAACTGTACAGGCTTTTAGTGGTAGACAGTGAGATGGCAAGTTTAAATATGGATGTGAGAGTTGATTATGAAAATGTTCTCTTGAGGAAATTGAAAATTTGGATAGTGAGAAGTCCTCAGATGGGAAATGGTTGTCAGTAGCTACAGAGATGTTTTAGAAACCACCTGTGTCATGTTTAATGAATCTCTCTGAGCTCTCCGGCTGGAAAGATTACACCTTAAAAAAGAGAGTGACTTAAGAGCCAGAAGAGAGGGTGCAAACCTACTCTCGCTGTTCGGATAAAGCTTTGTGGTTAATTTATTTTATTTCTTCAAAAGCTGTAAAGAAACAGTTTGAGAATTTGCTAGACCAATTAAGATCCATGTGTGTACACATTCAATTTGTATTCTAATGTGTTTATCTGCTTTATACAAATACACGAGCAAGTTCTCTTTCTTTGTTTTGTTTGTTTGTTTTGTTTTGTTTGTTTTGTTTTTAAGAGAGCCTAAGAGATATGAGCTAAATGAGTTTTACTTGTTTATTAGGGGGGGAAAAAAAAGGTACCCATTTAAAACAAGCAGTCTGTATTTAAAAAATAACCAACCTAAAAGAAGGAATGGAGTCAGTTATTTAAAGGTAAGATAATCTATAAATAGATACTGAACCTGCTATTGAAATAGCAAAGCTAAACAATGAAGCATCCTTGCTCAAGCATTGACAATCTCCAAACAAAATGTAATGTTCTCTTGGTGTTCTGTATTGAAACATATAGTTCTTTTCTAAGCAGTGTGCTACAGCTCACATGTAATAGCAGCATTCTTCTTGCTTTAGAGCAGAATTCTGTTTTTTACAGGACTAAGTAAAGCAAATAGCAACTATACACAATAGAAAAAGAGGCAAGGGTGTTACTTTTTTCCAAGAGTGACTTTTTAGCTTTATATTAATAAAAAAACACACTTTCATTTAATACCAATGCTGAAAGAGTTTTGTGGTTTTGTTTGTTTGTTTGTTGGGGTTTTGTTTGTTTGTTTTTGTTTTGTTTTGTGTTTTTGTTTTTATTTGGTTTTTGTTTGTTTGTGTTTTGTTTTGTTTGTTTGTTTGTTTCCAATAGTTAGAGGTGGAATAAATTAATGTTAGTGAAACTATTACGGGCAGTTATGCAGGTGTGGCTGCAATGCCACATTTGTGTCATTTGGTGGCAGAGAGGATAAGGCGAGGTTTTCCCCTGGTGCTCTGACCCTCGTGGGCTCCCAGGATTGCTCAACAACCTGACATTATTGCTTTTCTGTTCGCTGGTTTTTGGTGGTTTTTTTTTGGTTTGTTTTGTTTTGTTTTGTTTTGGTTTGGTTTGGTTTGGTTTGGTTTTTTTTTTTCTTTAATATTAATCTGAGGTGGGTGGTGGGCATTGGCCGAATGGTGTAGGTCGCCGCCTCTGGAGCCGGCTCCTCCTCTGAGGATGCAGGTTCAAATCCCGAGGAACTCACTGTCACCGTCCGAGCGTGCTCGGCCGTGGCAAAAACGAACCTCAGGAGTAAAGGGGGTTGGGCCAGTTCCACGCACACTGTGCCTCACCTAAAAAATCCATTGCGCAGACTTATCCCAAAATCTTTGGTCGTGAAGACTAGCCAACAACAACGGGCAGTTATTAACATCTCTATGACAATGTATTAGTATAACTGTACTGTATATAAACTGGATTTTTTTCAAAAGCTTCCTTGGCTTTGTAGAGGTTTAATGGTCTGTGCATGTTGCTAGTGGAGAATCTTATCCTTTGGCATGCAGTTCATTTAACAAGAAGTGAAGTAGCCAGTCATGTGACATGATACATATTTTTAATATATATATGGGGTTCCCTAATGAGGCAGAAAATCTCACTGTTTTATTCTTTCCTGCTTTAAAAGTGATTGTGAGAGGACCTTGACTCCTGTGACTTTGCTATTCATTTACTTTTTTTTTTTCTTCTGAACTAGGAGATGTATATTGCATATCACGCTGTGTTTTCGGTAGTCATTTTGAGATGATCTCCAGACAGAAAGGTCAGACAAAAAGTGTATGCCAAATGGGCCAGACAGAAAGAGGCTAGTCAGATGAATTAAGAATAGAATAAATGGATAAATATTCCAGACCTGTAGAGTGGTGGGCTTTAATCTCTCAACCTTATTTATTGCTTTTCTTCTCAGATACAGAGTTCCTTTTGAACGAGCAGTTATACTGCACAGTACAAGAACTTTTCATTAAGATGTCAGTTAAGATTTATTCCTAAATCTTAAAAATATCAGTGTATTCCTTGCTTTATCATCTTAGGCATTAAAGATGATTTTTCATCAGATTTTGTCTCTAAAGTATATCTACACTGTTTTGTGTCTAGTGACCATCTCAAATATTTTTTTTGAATTTTAGCAAAAACCCAGTATTTCACTTGTACCTTGCATCTAATGAGTAAAAGTTCTGCTCAAACATTTCTTAATTAGTAAAATCTCACACTTTTTGAATGAGGAATAGGTGTTCTTATCTGAAGATTTCAGCTACCTCATACTAGAAAAAATATGTTGCACAGAAACACACCAAAAAAAGGTGATTTTTCTGTGTCTCTGCATATCTAGGAAGTATGCATAGCAAATAGACTAAACTCTAATTTTAAATGTAGCCACCCACCTACCAGAGCAGCTTCAGCTATTACTCAATTTTCAAAATTAACATCTATTGTCACCTAAGCCTCACCATGAGGCTTATGTCACCGTGTCACTTTGTATGGTTGCGTGAGAGTTCTACTGCACAGAGACCATTCCTGGTCATTCTCTCATGTCATATATCTGAACGTGTTGACAGAATTTCTGCCAAAGGAGTTAAATTAAGCACCTGGATTCTAAAAGTATGAAGGGTTCAGCATACCACTCGAGAAAATTACCAAATTATAATATTTTTATTTATTGGAACATATTGGAAAATATTTCTGCATAAATGAAATATCCACAGCAATATAATTTGCAGTAGCTAAGGGTTAAACACATCTAGACAAGAAGGTTGTCCCAGAATGCTCTTTTTGCCAACAGTCTCCCATCTCTAATTCTCCTGAGTCTGCTACCTTTACTGCAATGACCCCTTTTGCTATGATTTTTTTTTTTCACATAAGTAGGTTATCTCAAGTGCTGGTTATAAGGAAATTTGTATTTATTTTAAGAGCAATACTTCTTAAACTGCAAAATACTACATAGTTCGAGCAACTGTTGTTGTTCGGGTTTTTTCCTTTAAATATACATAAACCTACTTCTCAGAGCATAAATTAAATTCTCTACTATGGAAGTGCAGAAGAAAACAAATGATATATGTTGTTTGCAACCCTTACAAGTATTGTGCCTCTATCTTGACAAAAAGAAACTTTCTTTAAAAAATAGGATAGTGTTCCTACTTCTTTCCTTACTAAATTCTGGTTTGAGACATTTATTCTCTTGGATTCAGAGTTAGATTTTCCATAAAATGCAATAGATTTATATTATAGGTTAAATGAAGATAGGCCTATCTGGAATTTCAACTTTTAAGACTAGTCAGAATGAATGTCCAGAGGAACCTGCTTCTCTCTTATTCTAGAAGTGCTACAAAACACAGTAACAATTCATTTTTCAGCTGGAGCACTAAAGTATCTTTTAAGTTCATATTTTACTTGATTTGACAAAAGTCAAGACTGATTTGCTTGCAAGCTCGTGTCAGCTTCTGTTTTCTCTTATACAATGAAAGTCTAAATGGTTAAATATCACTAGTCACAGTTTATTGTTTTTTATAAAAAAATATATCTACAGCACTGAACTGTGGAATAAAACTAACTCTTCTGCCTTAAATAGGACACTAAGACTATGCTATAAATCTTAGACCACCAGCATTCAAACATACTGTTATTAACTGACTGGTATCATTATTATATGGTCAGTCTAATGGAAGATTTATGAAGACACAGGAATATAGCAGAAGTCTTAAATTGCTAGTTTCCGTGGGTAAAGGAGAATGAATTTCAAGCAGGCTCTCATCTCCCCACCAAATAATCCAAATGGTGTTTATTTTATATTACTGATGCAATAATTAATTCCTTTATTATTATAATGTAGTCACTTATAAAGGCAATATTTTTATCTGAATAGGTTAGCATTCAGGAAACTTTTCTCATTTCTTAAGTTTGTAGAAATGGATGTTCTACTCTGCAGTTGAATGTGAAGAAAATTGAGAAGTGTGTGTGTGTGTGTGTGTGTGTGTGTGTTTGCTTGGTTTTACTGGACTCCAGCACTTCTTACAAAATTCACCCATTGTGCTATTTCACAGCTGTGTAAGCATGAGTGCCTATTGTGTGGTTTGGGGACTTCCTGGAGAGTAGCGAAAATTATTTTCTCTCTGAATCATACTTTGTCTCAGTTTGTCCCTTGAGGTTTGAATTCTTAAAAACCTGGTGTGAATTCTTAAAAACCTAGCTTGAAGAAGATGAAGAAGGTAGAAGAGCAAAACTTTGAGTAAGACAGAACATAGAGAAGACACAAGAAATAGAACTGATAGAACACATTAGGAATGTCGTCATCATCACATTCTCACTCTTTTAGAGCTTTCCTGTAAGCAGCTCTCAATGTGTAAAAACTTGGCAATGTGCATTCCTTAGCTTTCTCATGTTCATAATGGGACACAGATGCAGTATCTCAGAGACAAAAGCCATAAGGGTTTGAATAGTTTTCTGCTGTTACTGGTACAGAAACTCCAGTGAGGTAGAAATTAGGAGTTATGACTGTTGCTATCTAAATACCATAAATGCACCAGTAAGACAAGGTGCTTACACTTGTAATGTCTACTTGCATTTCTTCTCAACAAATTTATAACTTCTTTAAGCACAGTAACTTTTAAAACTTCTTTTCTCACTTTGTAACTTGCTTAATTAACTACTTGAAGTACATTTCAAAACACATATTTGAAGATAGAGATATTTTAGTTGCATGAGGAAGTTATAAGCTGAGGAAGTACTGAATATGAAATAGCAAATGTGATGTGGTTCCGACATGGCTAGAAATCTTACTTTAGTTTTCCTCATGTAAGGTTAGTAATCTGCAATTAGTACGTTAATAATCTACTGGGTTTTTGTTTCCAAAATGCATCTTGCACCCCCTAAGTTCCTTTTAAAATGATAGTCGGTGTTTCATTTGCTGTGATTTAAAAACAAAGCAAACCAAAATTAATTTATAATAAACCCAAACAAAAACAAACAAAAAAACCCCACAAAACAAACAAAAAACAAACACTGAAAAAGCCCCAACCCTCCCTTCTTTCTTCCTTGTCTGGAATCCTGTACCTTATGTAGGAATCCAGTGACAATAAGAGGTGATAGTCAATATTAATATAAATAGTTTTGGGGGAAAAGACTAGTGTGAAAACCTGGGAAAAGAGAAATCCAAGCAACAGTGGGTAAAAAGGCCATAAATTCTGTGAAAGAAAAGTGATGGAAGTTTTTATATTGCTGTATTACCTTATCTGTTACTCTCTACCCTTCTTAGGGTAGGGATGTCAGAACAATTTATTTCTAGAAATTTATTATTAGTAGACTGAGAGTCTTTAATATAAATATAGATTCTTTTCGGAATAGCTACTCCTAAATCTTAAATTGTAGCATTGTACTTGAATTCACACAGAAGTGAGCTGGAGAAAGTATCTCTTGATCAGTTTTTTTAAGATAGTAGAATAGGATTACTGTTTATAAAAACAAAAACAAATATGCGCTCTGGATTGTTGACCTGTTCTTTAGCAAAAATGCGTGCTTTGGTTCAGGAGCTGCAAATAGTCACCTCAATTCCTTGCAGAGCAAAAAGTTAAGTATATGACTGAGCTATAGCTGGGTTAGAGTCTTAGCTCCAACTGCTTCTGTCGATGAACTGTATGTTCTTTTGACTTTTTATCTAAAATGTCTTTTTCCTTCTTTGGCCATTAGCTGGTCTCCAAAAAATTCACCTGATTTTTTAATCAGACTGAAAGACCATGAGGCCTCATTTGATGTTAACCACTAAGGTCTTTCACACAAATATTTATTGCAGTAAATTCTATGAAAATAATTATTTTCTTTCTTGAAGGGGAAACATTATCATCTATAAAAACTTTTTATGTGAGTTGCAAAGAATAGTGTTATACATTAGAAATTGATGACTCCATGAATTTTCCACTTTTTTTTGTTTTACTTTTTTCTGCTGAGAGTAATTAGATTTCATGTAACCAGACCTACTGTGAAAACAGTGTAAGGTCTGAATAACACAAATCTGCTTTTACAGTAACAACAACATTGTTGCATGTATAAAAAATGGAGGTCTTCATTACAGTATTACAAAGCAGAAAATAATCAACAGGTATTAATGTTCCCAAAGAGCTGTCAGTAATGGTTTCTAATAAAAGAAATGTCTGTGTCTATAAACCCATAAGTTGCCTTTGCACACTGAGCAGTGAATGAGGAGTGTTAGCAAGAAAGGATTTACTGCTCAGCAGTTCACATAGTAAACACAGGTGAAGATTTGATAAGACAATGTTTCCTATAGACAGTAGCTTCCTTAGCTCTTCTGTATGGTTTTCTGAAAGACTGTGCATTATAGCTGCAAAAAGATTGCTCCTGACAGCAATGTTCATCATATTAGAGCATTGTCAAAACAGGTATATACATAAGGACTAGAAACAGCTGAAATACATCACTTGCTGAACATATTGCTGGCCATGCTCAATCTGGCTATGCAACTGCATAGTAAAGCTTAAGGCACTCACACAACAGATGTAGTGACTCTGGGCAGTGAATCTGTATTGTTGAAATTATTATTTTTTAATAACTGTTAGTGAGGCTTGAAATATGTTGTTCATATTTTGTGTAAGGAGGAGACATTAATCTTTTTATTCACAGGAATTCAGCTTCTGTATTTTGACCAACATTGTTGATACATACATACTAAAGGATGGTGGAAACTATTAAATAAAAAAAAAAATTAAAAAAGAAAGTAGCCCTTCTTGCATTCATTTTCTGACATGATTTCATAAATTGTCATTGTAGTCACTGACTCATGTATTTACTGCTTGAAGAGTTGCATACATTATCATGCAGATTAGATGGCAAAAAGACAGGATTGAGTTTGTACAACTATCATATACCATGCAGTTATTTACTCTTCCTTGCTGAAGCGAGGAGGGAAATCTTAATTTTCGTCAATAACAGAAGGGACTTGTTTTAGATCTCTCATTAAACCACTCTGAAATGACTGTTCACATTCACTCGTTTGGGAATCTGGACTATGTGTGTGTTCATTCTTTTTATCTCAGAGAACTCAGTGTTGCCACTTGACTGTGTCTTTAGCTTCTGCTCCAGGAAAAACATCCTAACATTTTTATAGTCAGATTTAATAATCAGCATAGAGATAAAATTCTAGGACTAACCCATCGTGACAGAAACTTTTGAACACATTTTAGACATGTTTGGATTCAGAGGCCAGTTCTTTTCAGTCTAGGAGTGTTATAATAATTCACAATATATAAAGAGATGGAATGAGCTTTAGCACTGTAGGCTTTTGCAGTGCCTCCAAATAAAAAGGTGTCTAATTTGGAAATATTTTATTTTGCACCTGAGAAGGCTTAAAAAATGTGGGTTCTTTTCTCAGGTGTGTAAAGGCACATTTATGAACATTGTGTTTGGACTTCTACATACCTAAAATGCTTTTCTGATCTGTGCCTTTATCTTTTTGTGATTCAGTTTACAGATATGTAGTATCAATAACAACTGGGTTGCTCTGAAGCATAGTTAAGGGATAGATTCTCTGAGGGAGGCACAGAAATAATAGATTACTCATTACTATACAAAATGTCTGTGCCCTACTTAACATGTGAGGAAACAACCTGTGTTTACCCTTGGATTTGATTGACTTCTGTGATTCTAGTTGGGAACTGCAACAGCAAAAATAGACACTCTGTCTTAAGTGACGCTGTTCCTATCTCTTCGATGCAGATCCTTCTCTATTGCAGACTCCCATTCCCATTTCCCTTTCCACTTCCATCATATCCAGGCAAATATAGTTTAGCCACCTGGTGCAGTGTACCTGCAGGAATCGATTTTCATTTTCCACTGGCATGTGAGCATCCACTTGCAAGGTGAATCAGTGGAAGCTGGCTGCTCCTCTGTTGGAAGCAGTGCATGAATTACAAAGTGTTACTGATGTCTGGTGAGGTGGGGGAGAGGGGTTCATATAAGTGTAAAAATGTCTGGTTTACAAGCAATGCTACTGTAGATAGCAAAAAGTCACATCAGAGTGCAAAAGAGTTTTTTTTCACTGACTTCCCAGCCTGTGATGTTCATTGTGCTTTACTGCCTCTGTAAGAGCAGAGTGTGTGGTATAGCCACTTGACAGCAGCCTGCTGCTCCACACAAGGGTAGCTAGTAGAGTCAGTATTCATCTGTGAAAACATCTGTGTAATTAAGCTGAATGCCGAAGAACATGAGAGTTCAAATGACAGCAGAAAGTTTCAAATACACCCTTAGATAGAAAGATTTGATTATCACATGGTTTTCCCAGACTGGACTACGTAACTCAATAGACATTGATCAATTGGCAGGTGTGTATGCCAATTGCATTAAGAACTGTTATACTGAAGCTATGATAGAAAGAGAAAGAAGTAATCTCTTTAAAAGATACTTTCTTGTAAATGCTCATCATCCCTACCTTCTGTTCAAATGGGACTTGCATGGCTTTCTACTTTCTGTTCTCAATTGCAGTTAAAAAAAAAAAAAAGTATATGATTTGTGGTACAAAATAAGGATTTAGTTAAAAAAATCCTGGTTTTTCTTACAATTAAAAGTCTTTTCAAGTAAAAATTATATTCTAATTGCAATAATAACTTGTAGGTGCGACATACTCATTATATCAGTGCTAGATGAAGCATTGGTATGGTAGGAATAAGATGAGAATACCAATGTGTATGATGTCTAATTACAATATGTTGGTTTTTGCAGAATGTAATTTTCTATAAAATGCCTACAGATGTTTTAAAAACAAATATGATTCTCAGAACACATGCTTTCCTGAAGATTAAAAGTGCATACAGCTGTTGGGCCTTGGTTTATTATTGATTTTTCGGTGGTTTTTTTTGCCTTTTAAATCACATTTTAATTTTAAGGGATTGTGAATGTCTTATATTAAGGATTAAATTGGGCTTGGTATTAACTGAGAGTTGTTTGCCTTAAAAAAAAACAAAACAAAAAAACACAAAAAACAAGTATTTTCCTAGAATTGTGAATTTTGTCTTTCTCTTATGATGTATCGGATTCAGCTGGGAAGCTAGTGAATATGCACAGATGTGAGACAAGTTTTGTGCTACCCTGAAGTTTTGTTCGGAACTTTCAATAGGAAACCAGCTAGGAGAAAAGCTACCTAATATTTCATTTATTGCCTTTGTTTTCTATCATATTGCAATGATACTATTCATGTCACAATTCAGTTTCTACCATTTACATTTTAACCTATGAATATAGTCAATTTTGCTTTGAAGAAAGAACTACATAGTGTTCCAGTAACTTGTCTGCTAGCATAGTCAGTTGGTTTTGATGAATGGACTCAGTCTAAAGGATTCTCTACTATGATGTGTGATACCTCTAACAAAAAGAAATGTATTTTTCATCAACTCATTGGAAGGAATCATTTATATTGTCACATAGGAAGGACTTGTTTTTATTGTTGTTTCCTCTGTTATACTGAACTGCTGATTTAAAGTGTGAAAGAGCTACTTAACGAATAAAAACTGTTGTTCAGCTAAATAATGATGTCCCAACATATTTAAAGCAAATCTATTCAGTGTGATTTTCTATTCTGTTAATTATTTTTTTAATAAAAATGACAGTTCTGGTTTTAATAGCATGCTGAGCAATGTTGAATACTTGAGAACAGTGACCAGTCTTTTAAATGTTAAATTGATATTAAAACTTAGATATTTTGACATGTACGACAGGCAAAAAACCTGCTGTTTCTAGTTTAAATATCTGATCATCATTCAGAAATGTTTACTAATTTTATATATGTATATATATACATAAATACTTAGCCTGACCTAGGAAGTAGATTTGCAATGTAAAAATGTTTGTATCTATACTTGTTTCATGAGTGGCAGAAAAGCATAATTGTATGCACACAGTATTTCTTATGCAATTGATTAATTTCTTATTCTTTGTGTGGGTTAGAATTTCTTTAAAACATACACAAACACTTGTCTGATTTGCCTCTCATTTTAATGCTTGCATAAAGATTCTCTAGGCTTTCTGATCTTCTCTTTTACATATTTAATTTTCCTCAGCTTCTGAGAAGGCATTGTATTGAGGGAATCAACTGGCATGATGCCCACAATTAATGATAAGCCTTTCCTTGTCATTCTTTCTCTGCCTCATTGTAGACTTTTACAAGTAAAGTAGAAGAACACAGTGTATCTATGTTACTGAATGCAAAATCCGTCACTTCACCTTTTCTTCTAGGGAGAAGATATGTAGCTGAAGGGACAGACCAGGACAACCCATGTAACTAGATAAGGCATAGAAAGTTTGCTACTCTCTTTTTCCTTATACTTATATATAGGGTTGGGAGGTTTTAAATTTTATTTTATTTTTAGCTGTAATATTTACCCATAATTATGAAAAAAGCCTACTTTTGTCATACTGTAGTTTTGTTCCATTTACAGAATTTTTTGAGTGGAACTGTTTGAATGAGCTTTCATGGGGATTTAGATACTACAAACTGATTTCAACAGGATATCATGGCAGATTTGGCTTAATAATACTATATGCAGGATCACAATGTTTGTGTAGGTTGGTAAATGGTTGCTTGAAGATCCTGTACAAGAAGGTGTTGTATTTTCTCAACTTCTACTCTTAGACATATGAATAAAATTCTTAAGTATTTCTCTGACTGATCTTAATGTGTTGCATACCTGTTCTATGTTTCACAGAGAGGCCCTGAATGACTCCTGTGCAGGGCAAGTTATTGAGTAAAACAGTGTTTAGTAATGTAATGCCTCTTTCGTTGAATATATTGTTCCATACCAGTCTTCAAGGTCCAGATTCAAAATCCAGTGAAGTCAGTCAAATAGTTTCTTCTTGGTTCAGGAGACTTTTTAAGTGGTATTCTCTGATTTATTTTTTTTTTTTTTACTTCTTCTGGTGTTAAATTTAAAAGCTTCTGAGCTCAGATTTCAAAAATACCTAGAGAGCCCTTAACCTGACAAGAGATTTCTTGCAGTCTAACAGCTATCACAGCTTACAGTTAATTAGCACTGGCTTACTGATTTTCAGCAAGGGGAAAAATAAATCTTCTGATTCAGAATAAAGGAAAGAGTATATGCTAACTTTGGTTATTTGCTGTAAATTATAGCATCGGCCAATAAAAGGTCCTTTCCCAACCATGGAGTTTGTTTTTCGTACATGACTTTATTTAGAATTGTCAATAGCATATAGTTCTATGCCATAGGCTAGACCATGGGGGTTTTTTTTAATGATTTTTCTTACTCTTAAAAAAAATTAAAAATGGACTGTGTCTTAATGATTTTTCAGTTGTGTGATGGTGCTAAGAGACCTATTACAACAAAGGAGTAGAATTGTTATTAGGATTATAGCATGACTTGTCAAAAGATTCATTTTTCAGTAGATTTGATAGGTTTCTTGACTGAAATCTTGGGAGATCAAATTACTACTTGGTCTATCAAATTACTAATGTAACTTAGTTGTTTTTCTAATGTAACCTGGGTGTGTTATACAGGCTGAGAAGCAAATATACATATATATATATATATCTAAAAGATTCCTATAAGAAAATATCACTAGTATGTCTTATCTTCTCTAGGGAAAAATGTTACTGTTTTGCAAAATATGTATGTCACACAATACTGTGACATACACAGTGGATAGCTTTTAAATATACCCATCACAAATTCAATATAAAGAGAAATCAAGTTGATCATAGTTAATGATTCATTGTGACAGGTGTGACATTGTGACAGTTCACAATGGCCTTCCAAAATAAAACTTCATGGAGCTACTGGGATATAACATTGCTAAATAATTTGCTTCTAAACATTTTATAAAATCTAGAATATTATGAGCCACATTCAGAGTCCCTACCATACATGTCTGAATTTTATATTTGTTGACTACTTACGTAGGGACAGTAATGAATAACAATTTAATTGGCATGCTCTTTTGGACTGAATATCTGCTAGTGGAAATAATACTTGAGTACCGTACCTTCCACTTTCATTGTATTGTCTTACCATATAATTCTGTTAGAAAATTAAGGAAGTAGATGTGAAAGATGCCCTTACTGGTGGAAGGGTGGGTTTGTCCATTTTTTAGAAAAACTTCTGTAGAACTTTATGTTTATCTGTATTAAACTCTGTTATATTTTTCCACTGGAGCAGTTTGCCAGTTGGTTACTACCACAGATTTGATAGAACTATCAATCAAAATCATTGTAAAAAGGAAAATAAAATGCAGACAAAACAATACAGCAGGACTGGCTGTGAACAAAACTTATGGCCCTTTTTGTGCTGTGGAAAGGACACTGATCAGAATACCCTCATTTGTTTGGATGCAATTGAGCTTCAAAAGAGCAAGATAGGTGTGCTGTTTTCAGGAATCTTAATTTGTTTTGTGATACAGTTCATAAACCTGTGGCTAAATGTGAGAACAGAACACATTTTGGGGCCAACTCTATGTGTCTTTCTCTAAAAAGAAAAATATTTCATTATTTTTTCATACTATTAACCTTCCACATCTGAATTGTTGTGGCATCACAGCAGTGGCGAGCCTTCTCTGAGAGATGTGCCAGGATGCTGTCTGCTTGGCTGGGATAACTAAGCACTTCAAAAACCTGGACAGATGGGGTGCCATCTCATGAGAGAGAGCATTCTGCTGGGCTTCAGAGGAGTTAAGAGCTGAAGGTGGGGCATCGAACTGACATACCAGTTCTGCTGCTGGCTTATGTTACAGCAAATGAGGAGATGATGACAAAAAAACCCACAAAACCAAAACCAAAACCAAACCAAACCAACCAAAAAAAAAAAAACCAAAAACAAAAAAAAAAAAACAAACAAAACCCCCAACCAAAAAAAAAAAAAAAAAGGGGGGGGAAAAAAAAAAAAACGAGGCTAGGGAGCAAAGTTACATCCATCAAAGATAAGTATGCCTGTTGTGTTCTGACACTCAAACCTTTAAATTGACAGCTTTTGAAGGTAGGAAAAGTATTTGAATAAATTTTTGCTTTTATTGTTCTATTCTCTGTGTTTGGCCTAGTGCTTTCTGCATGTAGGAGTCCAAACTATTACCAAAAGAACTTTCTCAGTCCTCTGAGAATGTCTGAGAATCTCTTCTATTTTTGTGGTTTTGCTGCTATTCCTATAAAAATCATAATGTGCTTTTACTGGTTCTGTGGTCTTTATCGGAATGAGCTGTGCTTCCTACACTTAAGTTTGTTCTTTCTGTTCACCAGCACTGCTATTTCTCCTATTTTCAAAGCACTTGTGTAGAAACAAATCAGGTGCATACAAATGGATCTGCACTGATGTGCCTTCTGTTTGCAAAACAGCATAAGGCAGCCAAATTTCTGCAAGAGATCAAAGAGTTAGGTTATGTGGGTAAAGGTGTGCATTGGTGACAGAACAGCTGCTCCAGAGTCTTTTAAACTTTCATCTACCACTTCCCCATTCCCAAGCATGGTGTCATGGCAGCAGTTTTTCACAGCAATCAGAGGCTGCATTCTTTCCCAAACTGTTACCAGACTTCTGGTATAAGCCTTCTGGCATATGCTTATGCTGTGTAATTGCAATTGAGTGTTGTTGAAGCTTATGCAAGCTAAAGTACTATGTGTTGAGAACTGACCATAGCATTTATGAAGTCACTGCAAATGGGTGGTGTTTCGTGTACATGAGAAGGGCTCACTATCCATTTCCTTAGCTAAAAAGCAGTCACTTCTTCCATTCGTACCCTGGTAGAATAGTTCTGAGCTGTCCAACAGAAGTGATATTACAAAAACCCACTTGATATTTTTAAAACAGTGCAATTTGCTTGCCCTATTTGCAATTTGGAAAAAAAAAAAAAACAAAAAAAAACCGACACAAAACTGGAAGGCTGTTTGCTCTTTCCAGAGTGACTTGCACCCACAGCACAGTCCAGAGGCTCTACACTGATGTGGACTTGAGCACACAGCTGATTGTGACTGGAAAAGAAGATGACTCTTTGTCTATTCTGTCATGTTGAATTCTAGGACTGGCATTTAAGAAGCCCTTTTGAATGAGTAGCTTCAAATTGATCCAGTTTGTTGAAAAGCCTGAGGCCCACTGAATTGAAAAATAGCATTTGGAATTGAAAAAAATTATAGATTTCAAGTCACTATGCAAACTTTGTGAGACTGGATTTTGCATTGCAGCAGTCATTTAGAGTGTGTAACTGCTTGTTTCAGCATTCTTTTAATTCAGTGACTTTTATACTATTAAACTTAGAACAGAAAAGTATTTCTGTGTATGTGTGTGTGTGTACGCATGTCTGTGTGTGTATATGTCCTTATTAGTAACAACTATATATAAGGAATAATTATTTGAAATATTTCCTTATGTTTAAAAATGTTTAGAAGCTATTCAAATACATTTTTCTGAGCTTGTTACAGTTGTGAATACCATGTGTTAGGTATGGCTTTATGTAGATCTGCAGAACTTGAAATATGTGATTAAAACCCATGATTATAAACCGAAAGTCTGAATTATAAAATTTGTGGATGATCAATGACTATAGATTAGGAATTTATTAAGACACTATTATTTTATCAGCTATTAATAAATACATTCATTGTTAATGGTGTCATGTGAACATACAATAGGCTTTGCTATTTTTTTCTTTCAGGAAGTCTTAGGACTAGAATCTTTTCGGTTTTTTTTCCTAATTGCAACATCATGAATCAGCAATTAGCCTTGTGTTTGCAGAAAAACTTCAAGCTGTGCACTTCAAAATCAGATGTCGAGGTTTTTTAGTAAGGTTGCACTCTGCATTTATTCTGTGTTTTAAAAACAATCTAGGCATTATGAGGACAGTTAGGGCTTACTGCTTAAACATTGATTTAAATCACATATTCCCATGTGTTACCTATTTTTCTAGACCATGTTGGTTTTGATTAGAGGTTAACAAAAAGATCAAGAAAATTCCATTTTTCAAATGTCACAGCACTGATCACAGCCATATACTTATTGCTCACCTTCTCTGTCTGTCTGTTCTCTATCCTCAGAAAAGGTTGTTTGTCAGGAGAGCAGTCTCAGGCTATATTCACAGCTTGAACCATGTTAAGGGGCTGTAGAAAGTTTTCACAGTCTGAACAGTGGGCAGTTTACAGCCTAGTGAATAACTTGACCATGCTGATACACATGTGCCAGAGTTCAAGGCTGTGACCTGCTGCTGTTCAGATTACTAGGACAAACGTAGCCATTGGGACCAAGATTAGCAATTTAATTAGAACACCATGTAAAATTCATATCATATGTCATTTGCTGAACAGGACCTATGCCATTATACATCTATTAAATATCGGTTAAATGAAAGGGAAAGTCAAGTAATATTTTTGTAAACAGTATAATCAGAATGCTAGTTTTTTACGGCACCACATCATAATCTTCAAGTTTTATAATTTGCATGGGTTGCCTATATTTTATCACACTAACATGCTCCAGGGCGAAATGCCTACATGGAAAATAGCAACAATTTGGCACTGTCATGTATTGCAGTTCAACAGAATAAAGAAACAAAAACTCCTGGAAAGTTTGTTGTTGAGGAATGCATTTGGTGCAAGTGGCTAGGTGTGCAGCTGCAGCATGAGCTCTCGATTGAGCTCTGGGTGGGCAGGAGGCTGAGCCTGAGGCAAGAGGCCATGAGCTGCTGACCCTTTGCAGAACAAAGAGCTTAGGGGCCTGCGGCCCAGGTGACCAAACACTCAGAGACATGTCAGGAGCCAAGGACTTGGGAAAAAGAGCAAGAGTTTCAGGCACTTGGACTGTGAGGGTATAAAACCTCAGGGTTTTATAAACCCTTTGTTCAGCATCCCTTCTTGGGTGCACTGGTTTGGGCTGTTTCTGTGTTACTGTGTCTTGAATAAATGGCTTTATGGAATGAGACAACTCTGACTCTACCATGGGAAACCTGGGGCTGAACTGGTAAAGAAACCTGGTCTGATTGTGTGAGTGAGATGTGTGGAGAGTCAAGGTGGGGACCCATCAGCTCCCTGGAGCTCCTTGCTGTGAAAGGGCATTGATCCCAACAGCGATAGTCTCTGGCCTTGGGAATGTAGCTGACAGAGCCTCTGAATGGTCGAACTGGGAAGTTTTCCTTAACACTGTAAACATTTAAGTGAAGATCAAAGGTATCAATCATTATGATATGTAACGATAGCAAGAATAATATTTGAGATAATTTTCCAGCTTAAAGGTTTAAAGTAATTCCTCACTATTAACATTAGGATAAAAATGTGACAGAGATGAGCTGCCCTCAAAGGTGCCTGATTAATACAGTGGGGTTTTTTTCTGCATGATACTGGTACCAGCTAGAAAAGAGATGATGGATTTAAATTAAAAAAGCTATTTACCTGAAATTTTCTATCAGTTGCTAAATTCTGCATCTGTATTCTCTTTTCCAAGGTGTAAGTTTTATAGACTACAGGTTGGTGTCCTCTGTTACATACTAAGGCTGTTCAGACTTCCAGCTGCCAGTAGCTGGTGAAGCTTTTGTCTGTCCTCAGACAGTACAGTGACACTGGTTTCAGAGTGATGCTTGGACAGAAAGGAGATATTTAGCTGGACCATGGTGAAGAAAATGGAATAGTTGCATGAAAGTGGTAGCTTACTATGGCTGAAGAATATGTGTTCTTGCTAAGACTGTAGATGTTGCTTACATTTTTTGCATTTATAGATGCAATGTGCCTGAGAAGCTGATCAAGGCAGTAACTTGCAATCATGTGCTTAGTTTATGGGAGGACTTAGAATTGACATTTGGTGGCTACGCATAAATAGAATTATTTGCTCCTAAGAAAAAGTGTCATACTTAAAATTTGATATTTTTCTTTTCAAAATGAAAGAAGCCTTTGGCATAAAATTTATTCAGGGTCACGTTTCACCTATAACCTGTTTTGGTTTTTTTTCTTTCTCAAACCTGTACCTAGTTACACTTTAATATTTGCAGTCTCTCTAGATTGTCAACACCATTCTATAATAACCAACTTATTATAGAAAGCAGCAAATGCCATGCTGCCAATCACTTGTCCATCACACTAACAGGTGCACTGCCATTGTCAGTGTCAAGCTGAATACTTGGGATCAGTTAGACAGGTGAAGTAATTTACTCATCTTGTAGTGGCAGAAGGGGACACCATATCAAGAGAAAAAGAGAAATGGCATCCCTTGGTGCATTTGGTATGTGGCTATATAGCTTGGATTTATAGTCTTTGTGCAGAAACTGATATGCAGACTAAATTTTACTCTTAGTGGGGGGGATAGTAGTTATTATGCAAGAGTGTTTCTTTTTCCTTTCTCTTCACCTTCTCCATTGTCATTTTCACCCTTTCCCCCCACTCTCCCATTCTCAACCTTTCACTATTGTCAACTTAACAAACTGCTAGTTGTGAAATCCTTGAAATATCTGTCAGTGTATTCGAGTAAAATAAATAAGAAAAAAAAGTCAGTCAAACTACAATGAGAAGGAGCAATTAAATTTGTTTTGTTTTGTTTTCCACTGCCATTTTGTTGACAATGTCTGGAAGAGAGAGATCTAGAGCATGGTTTTACCATTTCATCCAAAGAATAAAAGTTATTACAGCGGTACCAATACCAGTCTTCACCTGTCCTAATCTCTGTAGCTATGACAGCTGCTGGTTAATACCCAGTAAGTTTCTGGGGTTATCAGTGAAATAAGTTCCTTTATTTACCTGTCTTTCTCAGTTACTATCAATGTGCTGAAGAAATTCTCAGGTATCATCTGTGATCAGACTGGAGCTTTAAGCAGGAGAGGTAAGTCTGATGTATTTGTAGTTTCTGACTAAAGCCGTCTGTGGTCATGTACAACCAGTAATCGCCTGGGCCAGTAAATAGAGCTGTTAGAGCAATCTGTGAGTCTTCAAAATCAGAATGGTAGAGGCAGCCTCAGACTAAATAGTAGGATGGAAGAATTCATGGTAATAGTTTTGAAACCTCACTCTTATTACAGCCCATGGAGCAGTGGCTGGTTGGTAGATGAGATATACTGTAAATTAATTCTAGGTTACTCACAGGAACATTCCTAACAGTCCATGTACCCTCAGACTAGGAAATTTGGGCTTTAAAAAAAATTTACATTGCTAAAGTGTCAATTTTCTTTGGGATACAGCTAATAATAGGTTGGACCTATGGGTTGACAGGGGGGTTTGTGGTCCATTGACTGTCATATTTATCAAATCGCTCCCTAATCTCCAATTCCATCATCTAGATAGGTATGTAGTTCAGCAAGTCTTGTAAGGGGGTGAGCTTTCCCTTCTTCTCTCCTCCGTCTACCAAAATGCAATGGGCATTGCATTGGCAGTGCTAAGACTTCAGAGAGCCTTGAGCATAATATCACATTATACCTAATCTGATGTAATTACAGCCTTCTGCCAACAAAGATGCTCCCAATCCTTATGCCCTAGTAGTTCCTGTTGCTTATCTTGTATCCCTTAAAAGGAAAAGAAAAAATGTTGTTTTTCACTAATTGGCAAGACCCAGCTATCTCCTAGCTGCAGGAGTGCTGGGAAATGAAGATTAGGATTAGCTTTTTCAGTGGCAGGCGGCAGATAGGTGGAGGGTGAAACTGCACCTCTGCAGCCCTTCCCTGTTCAGCATAGGACCCTAGTGGATAGGCACCTATTCATTCCCTCTGTTTACTATTACTCCCCACAAAACAATAAAAACCCATTGCCATCATGCATTAACTTCTGAGATTTATTTTTTTTTGACAGTGCTGTAACATTATCTCTGTTTAATTAGAACTATGTTTACAGGTATTAAAAAGTATCTTCCCACCTCCATATTCAGTTTATTAGAATTGCTTGCAATCTCAAAGCCTGTAATTGCAAAAGATTTTTTTTTTTCTGTTGTAATTTATGAAGTTCAGAGCCATTGAAAAATTTCAAGGTTGATCCAGAGTATTTTCTTTTAGGTTAGTATTTTGAAATTCAAGTTGCTAAACAGGAAAAGCAGAAGAACTTTTCACATAGATGGGAAAAAATGAAACAAAAGTAGATAATGCTGAAAATATCTCTTAATACTGAATACTTAAAGAAAGCATTTTATTTTCTTTTAAATATGTTTTGTTTTAAATTGGCATTCTGCCACTGTATTAGAAAACTGGGCTCAGAAATGACAGATCAAGTTCAGGTCCTGGAAATGAGCCTGAGGCTTTAGCTACGCAAAGCCCCAGGGCTGGACACACAAATCAACTGCTCAAATTCTGACTCTGCAACTAACATCAGACCTTCATATTCCAGGCTTTCCCCCTTTCTAATAATTTTCTTCATAGAGAAAAGAAACATGGGTGCATACCCTGACTGCAGCTAATCTGTATGATAATTTGGTAAATCAGGCCCCTAAGGAATGATTAAATGCATGCAGACACAAAATTTCCATCACCGTTCTGACTTTTGTCTCTGCATAAAGACAACTAGAAGCCAGGTGATCTCCTGGTTTGGGGTAATCCATGTGGTTTGCATGACAGGTCTGCCAATATGGAACTGAAACTCAGTAGAACACAAGACTTAGAAACAAGAGAAATATGGTTTGGGTTTTATGCCTTTTTGGCAAAATAGATGCTTTGGCAAATGCCATTGCCACTTCTGTTTTAGAAAGTATTTGATGTCTGAGAACTGAAACACAAAACAAACGTTAACACTACAGATCAGGAAATACTCTTGTTGCCACTTAATAAAATGTTCAACAACAAAATGACTGCAAATATTTAAATTAGATAAGAAACCCCCACAATGTCTGAGAATGAAGATTTAGATCTGGAGTTCCATATACATTATTTTTTCTCTCTCACTTGAATGGAGATTGGAAAGATTAGTTCAGTTATCACAGCTTTATTGACTTTCTTTTCATTTTCAGAGGTACTTTTTAAGCTAAATTATGCTATTCACTTACAATAAGCATACTGGTGTTCTCTGCTGCTTGCTGTTCTTTCTATAAATGAAAACTGTCTCTAACACAGGTAGTCCAGCTCTTTGCATGACAGCTAAATTCCCTTTTTCTGTCTTAATCTTACAGTTCTGTTTCTCAAAAAACCCCCTCACCACACCACTCCTCTTTCAATGCCTTTTGAATATTTCTTCTATTTGTGCTGTGTAGTACAATCTAAAAAGAACACAGTCTTTCACCAGTTCTGATATTATTCTTTCTCACCCAGTGATACAATTTTATCTGAACTATAACCAGCGCTTTCAGATCTGGTGTGTAAAGCTAAGTGTCTGCACCCACAGTGAGTTGAATAAAAATTGCAGTTAAATATACTGTACATGGATCCGGGAGCTGAACCATTAAGTGTCAGGTCTGGAAATGTTGGTCTGTGTGTTCTGAGGCAATGAAGGGAAGAAGAAAAGGATAACAACCAAAGAAAAGTAATGAAGACTTTTTCTTTCATTTTTTCCCCTTTTTCCCTTTTTTTTTTTTTTATCAGAGTACATTTATGATGCTGTATCAAAGTGTATGTATGAAAGCACCTCTTTAGAAACACCGCATTCTTTACACTGCTTCAGTAGCAAAGCTGTACTGTAAAATGCTAGGAAGTTCTTTGTCACTGGATTGCTTTTGTGTGTTCATAAAGGCTCTAATAAGAACTTCATTTTTTGAACACTATACCCATTGCAGAAATCAGGTACTGCTTACTGCAGTTCAGAGGAGCTGTATACACTGTGATGTGTTCAGATACTATTTTGTGTGCATTTTTTGTTTTGTTTTATAGAGCGATGAATAGCAACACCAGATTTTAAAGGGTTTCTGGTTTAAAGAGTGAATACTTTTTTCTGCCTGAAAACATATATTCATAAATCTAGTTGACATGTTCTTATTGGGAAAATAAAACATAGGACTGTCCTGATGAAGATACACAGACCTCCTGAAAACTTAATACATTGTTTAGGGTACAGAAAGCACAGACCTTGCTTATATAGCTAAGATGGTTACAAGGTTGAAACCCCAGAGGCCAACTCCAGAGGCGGACTGCGTGCTCAGCTCATGTATATGAGGTGGTTCGTTTTTCAACAATTTTTTCAATACCTTGCAATTTAAATGTCATCACATTTAAACACAGGGAATTAAACACATTTAGGCACAGGGAATTTCTCATCTTCTGTTGTTCACTTGAGGAACCATACTGGCAACTGCTTATAGAAAAATACTTTTTGTTTGTTTGGGTTTTTGTTTTGTTTTGGTAAAAGTTCAGCTGCTTGTTTGTAGAATATGTTTTAAAAGAGATGTCTCAGATGCAGTTTTTTTTGGAGAATACTTGTACTGCTGCCAGCTTACATCTCCCACTGGGAGCCACTGGGGAGCAGGGATTACCTCAAATAGGTTTTAGCAGAATAAACAAGCCACCAAAACAAGCTTGTCTTTATTTTTCCTTTCTCTCTCTACAAATAACACAGTGGACAGAAGGAGATGAATTACATTTTGGTATGTCAACCATAATCCTCCCGTATCTCAGGAGGTTTTACTCCAATTTTAATAACATATGAGTAAGTTATTATCTGAAAACATCTAAATATAATAGCAAAATTATCTCTGCAAAAAGCAAATACGTATATGACATTGCACCTATAGGATTGTGTAGCTTTTGCTATGTTGTTGCACTGTTGCTAAATTATAATTTTACATTTCTGTTCTTAGTCAAATGTTCTCTTTTGTTTTGCCTTTGCTTTCAGGTACTGAAAGACATTTAGATTTTGAAGCAGTGTACACTGACACAATCTAGTTATACTAAACAAAATTCTTGCTAAACAAAAAATTTTGTTTGCTTCTACACTGAATGAAAGATCTTTTCTTTTTATTTCATTTGAAAAAAAAAAAAAAAAAGTATAATTTATGCCTGCACACACGAGCTGTAGTTCTTTATATGCAGTTGCTATCCTTGCTTGTTGATCTCTGAGGGCTGTTGAAGTAAATTGATGGGTTTGGGTTGAAACTGATCTTTGAATTTCAAGACTGAGAAAATGTTGTTCATATATACTCAGAGCCCACACTTTACCTGGTGTAGAAAACTGCAGTCCATATAGTGTCTCATGGTGTGTGGCCACAGATCACTGCTTAGTTTCTCTCTGTAAATGTCACTCTATGAATAAAGCTGAAGAGGCAGAGCATCTTTGACATTCTACTTGGACAGTAAAAGTAAAATTCTGTCTGAAGGGTAGGCCACATTCAAAAGACTTTATCTTGTTAAATTGTTGCCTCATGCCCTATCTGCATGTAACTGCAGGCATTTTTCCACATCATAATACTACCTTTGCTGTTCTAGTTGTTAGAATCCATAATCGGTTTAACATTTGTCTCCAACCAAAATCTCTACTTCAGTAATTTCAGTCTTTAAAGGTGAAGTGATGCATCTTTCTTCACTGATGTGTGATTATATATTAATCAGACAGTACAAACTCACTCTGTTGAAGACATTTTATAGGATCACTTACTTTTTCCCTCTAAATTGATCAAATAGTTAAAAAATAATTCCTAAGCCTTTCAGAAAACAATTCCTTGTCATTAGACTAATAAAAATGCTTCCTGTTTCCAACAAAGAAAAATCTTTAACATGTACTCTGAAAGTCTGAGGGGTTTTTTTGTTGTTTTTTTTTGTTTGTTGGTTTGGGGGTTTTTTTTGTGTGGTTTTTTTTTCCTTTCTTTTTTTTTGTTTTTTGTTTGTTTGTTTGTTTTTCCGAGGGAAAAGCAAAAGTGCTTTCAAATCCTGAATTACTGTAACAAGTGCCCAGCAAATAATACCTGTTCATCTCAGACTTTGTATTTGTGCAGTCCACATAGATTACAACATCATTCTTTATGTTGTTGGTGGTGCTATTTTATACTGTAAGAACTAGTGTAAAGCACCATTTCTAGTTATGACTGAACTGGGGAAAAGGAGAAAAACACTGCATTTTCCCCAAAACTTGGCCTAAACTTCTGCAAAGTTTGTCTTTTGAACGATTCCTTCCTGTTACTTGAAACTAAATTAACTCCTACAATAGTATAGTTTATTGTGGATGAATGATATTGGAATTAATTCTCATACACAGAAAGCACGGTACTGTAAATTATGTAATTCTTAAAATGCAGTTAGAGTCAAAAAGGTAACTTTGTGAAAATGACAGTGTGGAGTTCCCTGGTTATTCCTTCTCAATGTTTTCCCTATTAAATGTGTTTAGCTTGCAATTCTAAAACTCATTTTTCTAACTGCCAGCTGTTCAAACTGAACTTCAGATCTTAAATCTGTTTCTCATCTCTTACCCACAAAATAGAATTTACTTTCTGAAACTTAGATGCCAGTCCTTTTTGGTGATGGATGAGGCAGAGTAGGACCTGGCTCATTCTTCCATATAGCAGCTGGAGTGACATTACTTCTGCATTGCCACTATTACAAAAAACATTGCTATATGAGGAAACAGATGTAACCCTTTAAATAGCAGCTCTTCTGTGGACTGGAAGTACATAATTGTTACATTTTACGTTTTGCTTGTGCACACCAAAGCAAGAGCAGAACATGTAGGTGTGATTATCTTTTTTTCAAGTGGAGATAAAACACAGCTGAGATGTTGGAAGCTCTGTTATTCAAAGTCACAAAAGCTGTTTTTCATAGTCTAATATGTATCACTCTAAGACTGATTTGCTTATCTCTGTGGCTAGTAATAAACAAGCATTATACCTTTCTAAGTAGTTGCCTTACAAGATAACGGCGCTGTAAATTGAAGAGTTGTCAAATAGTACTTGCTTGTCTGGGAATCATTTCTTTAAACTCCTTTTTTATATGCACTTAGGTCTTTTCTCTCTCTTTCCATTCCTTAATAGCTTTCCCTCAGAACAGAAACCGTGAACATCTTGATCTCTTACACCTGCCTTCCCAAGAAAAAAAACAAAGCCTCCAGGTCTGAGTATGACCAGAATTATGAAACTGTGTAATCTCAACCAACTGGTACAGTGTCCCTTTCTGTAGACTCTTGTCTCCCTGTCACCTAATTTTTTTCCATGTAGCACAACTTGGCCAATATATATTTCAGTAAAACAGATTTAAGCCAAAACTTTAATTCCCCACTTTTACTAAATATTTTGTTTGGAAAAAGCTTTACTGCACAATAAATGAGTCTTTTGGAAAAAGCCAACTGTTTCATATAAAACAAGCTCCTGTTCCTTTGTTGCTTTAGGAGGAGAACAATGAAAATTCACTGTTACTGGCCACATCAACCTGAATGAAAGCCAAATAGGAAAATTGAAAGTGATTGTCAAGTTCATCATATCTAATACAATAGAGGCAAATTAGAGTTATCTGCAGCAGCAGAAGTAGCAGCAGATTGCATTATAAATCATCATATCATTGACAGTCAATTACATTCAAAACTTTTCAAGCATGAGGCAACAGCAGTGTTTATCTACTAACAAACTTATTCAAGCCAGAAAACACAGTGTGGGTGTATAAGTAGAATTTCTTGGGGTTCTGAAAAAGAGAGAATTTTATCAGAAAACATATTCCATGAAGAATAGAAAGGATGAATCCTAGTTTGTTGTGAAATTCCAACTTTAAACCTAATCTGCCTTTCTTTCACTGCAGTAAATGCACATTTGACTGTTGTCTGGGAGAGCCCTCCAGTAATGTCAACTTCTCTCCAGTCTTCTCTGCTTCATTACCACTTCTGCTTTCACAACAGTTCTAGCTCCCTTCTGAGTTGTCAACATTTCCCCCCTTTCCTTGTTCTTTTGTTTGTTTTCTTCCTTTTAATTTGAAATGCATTTTTTAGTTTGTCTTCAGAACGCATTGCTTTCTGTAAATTATTCAAAGTAAGTAACCTTGCATTTTAGGGAATAAGTGACTCACCTAATGGATAATGTAGTTTCAATTAAATAAATTCTAATCAAATAGATTGTATAAAGATTAATATAAATTGAGAGAAAAGTCTTGACAATATTCTACCAGTCAGTTTATTTTATGATATCTCAGAAATGGACTAAACCCTCAGAATTAAATGCAATTTTTTCTCTACTGAAAGTTACAGTGAGTGTACTTTGTGGCTGTTCCCCTGGGCACCAGAGGAAGTATGGAGCAGGAGCAAACAATTCTGGCCTTAAGACGAGGGTTTGTGATTTTGCTCTAGTGCAAAAGATGGGAAGAGTGTTCCATATGATGGTCCATCTACTTTTTCAATACACATAGAAAGCCCTGAAGCTGTAGCAGAGTGTAATGTAGGGTTAGTATTGATCTTATATCTATACACCTGTATTGAGTAGGAGAGACTGTGGGGTTTTAGGGAGAAGGTCCTAAATTTATTTTTATGTCATCTAATCTGGGTAAATCTCCAGAGACTCTCTAGCATCAGGTGTCTTCATATTTTTGGGATGACTTGAGAAAACTATTGCAATATGGCAATGAATTGCTCTGATATTGAATTGGGTAAAGAGTCTAGGTTGAGAACTGTGCTGCTGTTTTGCGGCATAAAAGATTTATTTTTAATAAGAAATGAGAGATTTCAGGCCTAGGATCTTCCTCCTGAAAAGAAGTCTCTTATATGCTCTGAGTGCCACCGTCTCCATCACATTTTAGTCAGTGGAGTCCAGTTGTACTGCATGGAGACACACTTGTAATGCATTGTCAGTTGCAGCCCTAAATCCAAAGTAATTTTTGTCATTAGCTACCCAGCCCTCTGTTTATTTGAGATAAGAGGAGCATGAGGGTGAAGAGCCGTTTTGTTACAGTTGCCACACATCTCTGCTGAATTTTGCCAGACGTAGGTACTGATCCGAATATCCCTCTAAAATAAGACTGTCAGCTGAAATGCTGAACTTATCACTTCTTGGATAATAAAATGGAAAATAGAGGTAACTACAGAAAGTGGTTCAGATACTAGATGGTATAATCATGCCAAGAATCTAGAACAAAACTGAGTTAATGTAGATATCATGGTTAGTTGCCTGAAGATAGGTAGGATGAACCTATTAAGTCTAAGATCAGAATGAACATTACCAAAATCGACACTGACATAATTTTAAAGTGCTATTAAATTAGCTGACCAGCAGAAAAGAAAGGCTTGTGCATAGTGGTGAAATCAAAGCTGTGTATGCAGTTTTACATGGCTGGAAACAATAAAAATGTCTCTTAGCTAATATTTGTACTGGGGAAGTAAGGAATAAAAATGCAGATATTTTATGTGGAATTCAGATATGCTGGTTATGCTGCTCTTCTAGAACTGTGCAGCTGACCTTACAGTCCTATGTTGTATCCACCCTATGGGTCACAGCCTGTCTTCTGAGGGTGTCTCTGAGGGAGTCTAGCTGTCTTTGTTAAGGTAACTGAATCTCATCCACCCTTTGGACTGTTGTCACATTATTAAATTCCAACTACAAAACAGAAGACAATTATGCAGTCAGTGAAATTGTTTTTGTTTAGATGTTTTACTGAGTGTGGGCTGAAACCTAAGTTTCTGTGGTTAGATAAAATTTAGTATATTTTCAAAGATTTTCAGTTTCACTGAAGTTTTTATACAAATCTGTCTGTAAATCATATCTTTATTTGTCTATCTCCTTTGCCTCTTTTAACCTTTTATGGACCACTCTTGCATCCACTTTTGAAATAGTAAATACTACATTTAGTATGTACGTAGTTTTGTAGAGGATCATGTTACATATCCCTACCATATAAATAAACTGTCGTGTATGAGTGGCTTGTTTGCTTTTAAAGCTTTTTGATAGCTGGGGTACAACAAAACAAACTTCTCTATAAGCTTGTTCTCTTTTTTTTTTTTTCTTTCTTTGATTATCAAGTAGACATAAATAAACCCTGTTGATTAGGTTATTATTTTATGTTTGTTTTTATACATTTTACATACTGAGTTCCATTGTGTGCTTATTCCAGAAATATAGGTCAGGGTTAGTAATTCTGGGTGTGATATTCTGAGAATGAGTTACACCAGAAGGACTTGATTGTTTACGAACATGTATTTTAGTAACCATCATGAATAAAATACTAGATTTCAAATTATGGTTTTGATTACTTGAAATTGAAAGTTACTACCATTGTGTTATCATAAATACAGAAGCAAACTTGTGATAGGAACATTAGTTAAGATCAAGGGTAGTGATTTGATCTCAATAACATAAAAACATATTCAAATCACAAGCTTGGTTTTTGTTTTTTTCCTTTTGAAAACATTATTTGACTTCAGTCATCTTTTTGGACAGCTTTACAGGGGTTTTCTTTGTAGCTATGCTCATAAAAAATAAATAATATCTTATTTTTTACTGTACTACATGATCCTGCTAATATTGACTGAATAGGACACCTATCTTGCTTTATGCTGTGTATGATGCTTTAAATACTGGAATTGGTTTTGGAAGCCATATTTTCTGCTCACTAGCTTTAAATATTTGATTTGGTTTAATGTTCTGAGCAGACATGAACAGGGCTTTTGCAAAGCAGTTTTGACATATTGCTAAGTAGTCTTTAGACTGTAGGAATTTGTTGGATATTTTGTTCTTTCTCTCTGACTGAAGTGTATGTATCGCCAATTATTATTTGAGATTATATTCAAACTCTTGAACATATCAAACCCTCAGAAACATTCCATTTCTTCTTAATGCATCCTGAATTTCAGCCTTATCATAAGACTGTATTTTAACATTATCATTTCTACAGTTGTAGCCCCTTGGGGTTCATCTTTACTAAATGCAACATAACTCAATTTCTGTATTTCCAAGGAAAAATTTTTTAAAGCTTTTCTTTTTTTTTTTTTCTTTTTTCTTTATTTTTTTTTCTTTTATGAAGAGATGCTATCTTTTTGCATTTATTTTGGATTTCTTGGTGGGTTGGGGTCATGTTGGTGTGGGGACAACTATCTGTCTTATTATTAACTCCTTTCCAGTGGGAAAATTCTTCTCTGTAAAAAGCCCAATTAGAAGCTCCAGAAATATATATGATCTCAGAATTCTGTACTGTATAGACAACATGCATAATTTATGCAACGTTTGGGATTTTGTACTTTCTTCTTATTATTTTCTAGGACAGAAAATGACAGATTGTCAAATCATGCTACATGTTTTAATTTTTGATGGAAGGAGCGAATATGTTTATACAAGGTCACTCAACTCCTGTAAGAAAGATTATTAATGTGAGAAATTATTTGCTGAGGTAAACCACCTCGGTTAGACAGCAAAATTCATCACTCCAGCCTTGTACAAAATACACTGTGAATGTTAAAAATTCAAAGGAATTAATGTTTTATCCAAAATATTTTCAGGCTATCCTAGAAGGAATGCTGGGGGTTGATGAGAACTGGTTTTGATGATGTCAACACAAACAATTTATCTGATGTGATCCAGAGTTTAGATTGGCACATGCGAACTACGGTTTGCTGACACATGGTTGAGTGTGCGATGATCTCACAGAATGTATTTATCCTCCTCCTGTTTGCAAGGCAGTAATACCAGGCTCACAGACAGTTGTGAAGTAGCTAACAATGATTTTGGCAAGTGAAATTGCAGCTTATCAGACAAATTATATGCCTTCAAATAATGCAAGATTTCTATAATACTTATGCCCTATTGTTGTTTTCCTTTTAATAAGTTCACCTTTTATGTTGTGGTTGAATTTTTAGTTTGTCTAGCTCCCAAGTCAGTCTTCTGGTGTCCCATTATGCATCTTGTTCTTAATGAAAGAGAAGAATAAATGGGGTTAAACTACACATTAATGTTAGGGTAAAAGACAAAAGTTTATCAGCCAGCAAACCTCTGGAATAAATTACCCACAGATAGTTTCTTTTCTGAAGTTATTTGCCAAATTTCTGACAAATGAATCAAATATAATTCCTCTTCTTCATTTTACTGAAGTAGATGTTCTTGAGATCCCATTTCCCATTCATTAATGTGAATCCATAAAATTTTGGGGTTTTTTTGTACCAGGTTTATTTAGCATTTTAGTGTCTTGGTACTTCATGCTTGAAATACAACAGTACTTTTTCTACATTTCGTGGTCATGGTGAGAGTATATGTACATGAAATATTGAGATTGCTTGGGTACTGTGAGAATGGAAACCATATACATTTACACTGCAGAGTGATAGACAGCTACTCTATGTGAAGTCATTGTGAAAATGACATTTCTTTGTCTTGAATTCTTGCTTTCTATTTCTGGGAGATTGGAAGATGCAGTGGCTTCACACAGTTGAAAAGGAAGTATCTAACCTGAGTTGTGCCTCTTGAGACCCTTGGACAATTTTTGGAGAAGTGTTATTTGCATATCTTAAATCAACTCTTTGGCAAGTATGGGGAAAGTTCCCAGCTGCCAGTTTTGACAGCCACAATTCTGGCAGCTGTTAGTCTTGAAGGGGAAGGAGGCAAAAAAAGAAAAAGTAAGGGCATTGGTATTTTTGTAGAGCTTGGGTGACATTTAATATTACCTGCTGAAAATAATAAAAATAAAAAGGCATGAATGAGAAGGAGAGAAAAGGGTTACAACTCATGGAGCAGATAATAGTAATTTAGTGTTTTAAAGCGACTCAATGACTATTTCATCTCTGAACAGTTCCACTTGCAGCTTGTTAAACTGAAAGTAGAAATAAGAAATTACAGGCTGAAAGAACAGGGTTAAAAATAAATCCTCAAGTGGGCTGGCAAACTGCAACTTGTTTGGGAAAAGTAGTTTACCAAATGTCAGTTTGCTGTTATTTTCACAAGAAAATATCTGATACTACTAAGTGTTTCTCAAAGGGGAGATTACTTGAATATAAAGGTAAAGATGTAATGATTGTATAGAATAAATAGTTTTTTAGGTATTTGAAGAATTTAAAGAGAAAACGATATGAAAGGATGAGATGCTGTTGCGTCTTTTATTTGTATTTGCAATATTTCGGTTTTACTTTTGAACAATAAAACAAACTATTTCTCTATGAACTATGAGGTAGTTTGAAGGAGGCATCATGATGTGGCTTGACACTGGTTGCTGGCCATTTTGGAATTTGTATTTTCATTTACTAAGATACTGTAGTATTCTGAATGCAAAACTGATGTTACAAGAAATTTTGCTTGATTAGGAACCACATAATTTGACCTGAAGGTCACATTTCATTTTCTCTTGTATTGAAGTATTATGGATAATATTAATCTGTATTTGTCTTTTGTTTTCTGCTATATGTTATCATGATGCATCGCCATTACAATAACAAATAGCCTGTCAACACATTTACTGGACCATAACCCTCTTGGGATAATCACTGAATTTTCATCAAGACTGCAATGATTAGTGTTTCTGATTATGATAATCAAATAACTAATTAGCTATCATGTTTCAGAAAAGATATAAAAATAAAAATGTTTTCAGAATATGTTAAGACTGAAGTTTTTACATGATTCCACTTTTTTTTTTTTTTTTTTTTTTCCCTTGAGAGCTTAGAACATGTAGGAAGAAAATGAAGTTGGTAATTTTTATGGAAGAGATGAGTTGTTTCTCACTCTATTCTATAATTCTGTTTCTTCCCAGTATTTTTGACCATAGCTGATTAAAAAATACTGTGAAATTACTACTGGGCTCTGTACACAAGGCAACACATTTTGTTTCTGTAGCTTCTATGTCTCTTTTCCCTTTACTTTATATTTTGTGCCCCATTTTTTCCAATTTTCAGAAGTGTTAAAGTCTGATAAGACATCAGTGTATAGGCAGAGAGAGTTCTCTTCACAGATTGTCTCACAGCGGTGCTTCATTGTGGCACTGAGATGGTGTTCTTCTCACCTTTATGTCTGTTTTACTTTTTGCATTTGAATGTGGAGAAAGGTTCTGGTTGTGCTTCATTCAGATTTCCTGCCTCCAGATGTGAGTCTCACTGGAATTTTTTGGTTTGGGTGTTTGTTGCTGTTGCTGTTGTTAATTTACTTATTTGTTTAAGGATATGTCAGAGAAAGAAGGCATCACAAGGAACGCTGGATTTTGTTAAAGGATTCAGTACAGGCAATTCTGCTTCCATATTCTTTTCCATAACTCTTGTTGGATCCAGTTACTTGTAATTGCATTGTTTTCCACGCTGTCCTTCATCTGTGCTCATTTTAAATGTCACAGAGAGAGGTGGTGACATTATGCTAATTTGTAATGGATTCCAGTGTTACAATGCCACGTTTCTTTGACCTCAGCAAAGAGCACTTGCTGAGAAGAACAGAGGATGATTACCTCCCCTCTGAGCGTGAACTAGCTGCTATGGCTACATGACCTTGGATTTAAAGAATAAACTCTAAAATTGCTGTGCAGAGGTTGTAGAGGTTTTGTGCCTAAAACAAAGAAAAGATATTTCAAAGAGAATTTTTTCTCCTCTGTGGCTGAGTTTATAGATTCTTCCTCATACAATATATCTCTTATTCAGAAATTCAGCCATCTAAGCTTGTGAGATCAGTTTTCAGCAAATATGAAAAGAAATGTAGCTCACATATATTTAGGATATGCTCTTTAAGGTTTATCAACCTTTTATAGGAGGATTAGATGAAAGACAAAGTATTGCAGTTTATTATGAGTTCATAGTTGGATTTAGAGACTGTACCTGTTTAACGATAAGGATCTGGCCTGAAAGATTGCTGTGATTTGATCCTCCTTCAGCCTAAATGCAGGAATTATTGAGCTCCCAACTACAAAAAGACTCTCAAAGCAGCCCCTGAAACTATATCAATTCTATACTGCTAGAATATAAAAAACAAATGGTGGCAGGATCAAAGGTATAGTTCAGCCATTACTGCTCTTTTTTAAAGAGATCTGAACAGGGTCATGCCAGAGGACCCCATGAATGGTGGAATTGAAGGAAGAATTCAATCTCCCTTTGAAAATATACTGGCATTATTGCAAATTTTGAAGAGCATGAATAAGGAGCTCTATAGTCAAAACACTGCTGCAGGAGCAGGTTTTTGGCCTTTTTAAAGTCAGTTACAATTACACTGGAGCTCCAAATAAGAGGTGAGCAGAACCTGAGGACATGATTCTGCATTCATTCCTCTCTCAAAACTCCCCTGAAAACTCAAAACATGCTGTGGGAGCGTAAGGGGGAGTATTGTGTTACACAACACTGCTTCAGTTCTTGATTTGGGTTCACCGTGAAAGATAAATCCATTGTGCAGGCTTCCTTATTTCTTCTGAATCAAACAAAGCAAAACCAAAGAGAAAAATCCAGTAAGCATATTGGAATTCCTTTTAGGAGAAATAATCTCTTTTCTCCAGATATGTTCTGGTACTTTGATTTTGAAAGATTAGGTGCCTCACACTTGGTGAAAGTCAAAGGCTATTGAGCTCTGCCCATGGAATAACTGATATTTTCATATAATATTTTTGATTTTGGATCTTGACACTAATTATTTTTTTCTGTTGATGGTTGTCAGATCATTAATAGTACTGAAGTGAAATGTCTAAGACTATCAATGCCTTGATGGATTTGATTTTTTACATCAGTAGAACAGGAAAAGCAAAATTGTCCTCTGAACAGATGCATAATGAATGGCAGTTGTAGGTTACTGTAGCATTTTCCCCTCCATCTTATAGATAGATTTTATTTGTTCTTGAGGGAACAGACCTTAGCTTTGGTGCTCCTTTGGGTTTCATAGATTTTAAAATTTCAAAGAGGGCTAGACATTTTTTTGTGGATTTAAAATAAAGTAAAGAACACTGATTTACTTTAAAAACCCCAAGCTTTTAAGTCACATTGGGTGTCTTTCTGTCTTCATATGAGTAAATTTTCCCCCCTTGAAGCCTGTTTTCAAGTGTTTTTTCTGAAAAGNTCCTAAGGTCCAAATTGTCTGTCTTAAATTAACACTTTTTTGGGTGTGCACACATATTCATGCAGATCATGAATAGAGTGGGTTTTGTGGGTTCAGAATATCCTTAATTTTAAGACCCTAATACATTATTAAAATCTACTAAGATGAATCATATTTCTGTTAGCTTTCTTTTTCCATAAATTTCTAAAAATACGTGAAGGAAAAAATTTAACTGTTTGCTTACATTTCCAATCACATCGGTAGCAACTCCTGAAATGCTTGTGGATTGTGTGGGGTGCTTAGAAAGGTATCGTCCATTAAAATCTTATTGCAGTTTTATATACAGAGAGGTAAATTTGAACTCTATGCTAAAATACAGCTGGTTTCCATATTTAGACAGGCAATCACTTATTTTAATCAGATCCTGGTATTACGGTGTTGTACTTCACCTGTTTCAGAAATGAATTTCCATTGAAATATACTGCACAGGAAGTAAGGCTTTTAAGCACTATAGTAAGGTCATATTTTATATTAAATATGTAAGAGGAGATAATTCTGCAGTGTAAAGCTAAGTTCATAAAATTCTACAATGCAAATAGTATGTTCACTGCACTTAAAATGCTTCAGTTCAGTAGAGTCAGTCTACTTAGCAGCAAATGGAATGAAATCCTTTAGCTATTAATGAAAATATCTGATGTATTCTTCCTAAGGCAGTCTTTGGACAAAAATGGCATTTGTATTCATCTGGTTGTAAAGTTACAAATGTCTACATTTCTTATCTTAATTTATTTTAAGCATAATGTTGAGGAAATCACAGTGGCCTGTAGTGCAGATCTGCAGAGCTGTTATCCTATTGTCATTGGAAACCTTTAGTTGCATTTTCCTACTCTGAAATAAATTTTTGGGAAGACTATAACTATAGGTGAGGAATTATGAAGACAGATGCCATTATTGTTCAAAGTATATTTTGACGAGAATTTTTTTAAATGCATACCTGTGGCAAATTGTCTAGAGCAGAGGTATAAAATTCAAATACAATGGTTTTGAATCATTGAAACACGAGAAAGAGGTACAGAGCCTCTGAAAATGGTGATCCATACCAAAATTTTCTCTGCATTACTTCTGCTTTGTGAATAGTAACTTGAAATTGCGCCTTGGTTGGATATAGTAAGATGGAAAGATGGATGGTAAACTGAAGGTAGATGATCTTTGCAGTTGAGTTTTGAAATACATGATTGGCTTTCCTAAATGTGAGGTTTTGCTTACCATTCTCCAATTGCTTGTTTTTTTCTTCATTTTTTTCCTTGGCACATTTAATGCTTTGTTGGATTTTAGCTCAACTAGTCTTTTTTGTACATTACAGATCATTTACTAGGAACCTGCTGGGTTACTTTTTAAAAGGGTTCTTCAGTTCTTAAATAAATTGCTAACAATTCCATTGTAATTGTACATTTAATGTATTGTTTGCAAACCTTTGCTGGATTATTTTCAGTGGATAACTGAAGTAGTGGTTTATTTTGTATTTCTACAGTATGTTGGCTGATACATGTGCAAAAAATACACCGTTAAACTTCAGTTCTAACTTAAGTATTGTCACACAATACTATCTTATTTTTTCTCTTTTCCTATTCACTTTTAAAGAAAACATATAAAAATAAATCTGGTTTAAGAAAAATTATCTCTGGAATTTTATGTGTATTTAGTTTTGAACATCTGCTATGGAGCTGAGCATTCTAACTGGAATACAAAATGCACTGGGAAAAAAATATTGGCAATATTTGATAGATTTATGTTTCAATTCAGTCTTACTTTCACAGTTTGAGAGTTAAAAGAAGAGAATTATTCTTAATATGACATAGTCCCTGACTTGATCCTTATCCATGGTTGGTTGTTGCTTTTCACTGTGAGCACTATCCCTCTTTGCAGAGGCCTTGGGAGCCCTTGTCAGTGAACCTTGAGGCAAAAGAAGCATTCAGAACCTCAGTCGTGTTTATGCCTGTTATCACTAAGATACCTGCACTATTCAATAACAGACATTTTTGGTTTTCACCCTATCACTCTGCATCATAATAGAAATTCTTGTTGTCCTTATGTCCATTTCAAGTGTCTGATTTAGGTGGGGTTTTGCTCTCCTAATACCAACCTGCTGTGCCCTAGAAATGCTTCTAAATTGCTACTCTTGTAACTTGTTATGCTTCCATCTCATGTGAAATACCTTTTTTCTTTTTTCTTTTTTTTTTTTTTTTTTTAACATTGGAACAGTGCAGTATTGTGCAACAATATATTGTTGTTTGTGAGGGAGGTGATTCTGACTCCTGTACTCCACTCTCGTAAGACCTCACCTGGAGTGCTGTCACCAGCTCTGGGGTCCACAGTACAGTACATTGACCTGTTGGAACAAGTCCAGAGAGCCACCAAGATGATGAAGCACCTCTAATATGAGGAGAGGCTCAGGTAACTGGGATTGTTCAGCTTGGAGAAGAGAAGGTTTTGAAGTAACCTAATTGCAGTCTTCCAATACCTGAAAGGAGCCTACAAGAAAGATGGAGAGTTTTTGCAAGGGCATGTAGTGACAGGATAAGGGGGAATGTCTTTAAATGGAAAGAGTGTAGGCTTAGTTTAGATATTGTGGAGAAATTCTTTACTGTGAGGGTGGTGAGGCAGTGGAAAAAGCTGCCACAAGAAGCTGTAGATGTCCCATCCTTGGAAGTATTCTGGGCCAGATTGCATGGGGCTCTGAGCAATTCAGTCTAGTGGAAGGAGTCCCTGCCCATGACAGGGGAGTTGAAACTAGGTGAATTTTAAGGTCCCTTCCAACCCAAGCCATTCTATGATTCTATGATACTTAACATTACTAGTATATGGTAGTAAAAAAGAAATTGCAGCTTTGTAAGTATTCTGCTTCTTGGTCTGTTATTATCCTGTGATATTTGCAACAGTTTATGTCAGTAAATATTTACTTATATTTATTTATTTGCTGTGATAGTCCAGCAGTCTTTCACTGAGTAACTAAGTGCTTATTCAATTTGGTTTGGATGTATTTAAGGAGTATTTAACATGTACCAGACCTGCCTGGGTATGTATCAGGCATAGTGGACAACAGTCTGCATCCTTTTTCCGACAAACATACAATTTGAGGACATTTTAAAAAATGCTCCTGACAGAAGTTGCCAAATAAGCAAAATAGAAATCACAGTCTTCAATCATAAAGTTTTAACCCTACAAAAATGTAAAAGTCAGTTATGTGCTTTTCAGAAATTTAATGACTACTGATGGTAGTAAGATTCTTTTTGAGTGTAAAGCTATATAAATATATGCTTATGGAATGTGTGTGTGTGCATTTTTATCTAAACATACACAAATGGTTGTTTGATTACCTTCCTCCTTCCACAAACTCCCCTATTTTGATCCCTATTTAATTTTGAAGAAATTTCCCACTTTGCTTTCTGAAGAATTTGGAGTACAGTCCTTACCTATTGCTTCCACTCCATGTTCTTTAAACTCTCTTTCCTCACCAAAGGATGTGAAAAAATTTATTTCCCGCAGAGCTTTTCAATTTAGAGTGTAGGGTTTTTAATGAGGGAGTAGAAATTGGTGTTACTTGAAGCAAATAAATAAATAAAACAGGGTTTAGTGAGGAATAACTGGTGTAGCTGAGAGCGTGCTAACTCAGTCCTGATGTCTGTTGGTATTTTAATGCATCCTGCTGCATAAATATAAGACTCCTGCCTCCTTAATTATAGCAAACACATTTTATAATGGCTCTATTGATCTTTTGTGAACAGTGTTGATCTTGTAGGAAGGGTAGATGGAGCAACTAAATAACAATGTTCCTTGCTATTGCTTTCTAGCAGGGTGCTGGCACTGAAGTGCTTCTTAAACAAAAATATTCAATTATTTGTGTAATTGATGTAGCATATATTTTCAATATTCTAAAAAGTAAGTGAGTATCATTCTCAATTTCATGACTTGGATTGTTATCAGGTTCTGTCATTCACAGGAAATTACATCCTGAAATCTCAATATATAGTGTGTAGCTGCTGTAAAAGCTAGTGAGATGAGGTAATGCGATGTAGGCAGTACAGATTGTCCCTGATTGGATACAGATTGAATATAGCGTTTGGAAGAACTTTTGCCAATCACTGAAATAGTCATTATGTAATTAAAATGAAAGAAATGCCTTCCTGGATTGAGTGACTTTTTTATAAGGAAACTAATTAAGGATCTTAAAATAACAATGATATTTCAAGTTGGATAAACCTTGCAGAAAAGTTTTTTTCAGTCACATGTCAACACCTTTTTTGCCCACAAGTGTTGAGTTCAGATACTGACAGGGAAATCTCTGAACTTGGTTGGAGAAACTGTTCTTTGTATTAAGCTATTTTTAAATACTGATTAGATATAATGGCTAATCTTGAGATACAAAACATAAAACTATGTAATTTTTTCCTGATCTTGAACTTCTTTTTAATCTATTTTATTTATTTATTTATTTATTTAAGGAGAGTTTGAGTAGACAAGTTAACTGCATAAACTGTGTTAAATACCTCATTCCAAGAGATGGGCAATATCCTTGTAACATTACTCACAAGGGGTAGTTTTGCATAATTCAGTACAACTGGAAAGAATACTTAATAATGAGTAAAAGTCAGAAACATAGGAGGAAAAATTGACTTCTTTTTACAAACAAAAAGCATAAGTACACTACCTGCCAAATACTATGTGTCACAGAATGGGGGAATGAATTGTGTGGGCTCTGACAAGCTCCCAGTGCTATCTAACGGCATTTCAAAATCTCACGTTTTATTATGAGTTTTCAGAAATACTGTTTGTTACAATTTAGCAGATCCTTCAAAGAAATTACATGGTCTTCAGGAAAATGAGCAGTTATACAGGCACGCATGCTTGCAATTGAGGCTTCTGAATTCATTCCGTCTCTCTCACAAGATATAAAAGTAGCAGCATTTCAAAAGAAAACATTTAGATTTTTACAATACTGCTGTAAAATAACATTGTTTGCTGGCAAGAAGGTAGACCTTACAGGTCCTATTCAGTGATGCAAAACAATACCTGACTGAAGTTAGTACATCATTTTTTAATTTGTCCTTATGGAATATTCGTAGCTTATTTATCCATCATTAAACATTCCCCGTCATAAGAATAAAACGTCAGACACCCCATAAAAAACTTATAATAGGTAGGTAATCTGGAGTTCAAGATACCATTTTAGGAGAAATTTGATATGTGTCTGGCAAAGACACACTTCTCTTGAAGGAACAATATTATTGTGTCCTCTCTTTAGTTCTCCAAGTTCCTTATTGCAGTTGTTAGCTGAAAAGAAGAAATGTTTATATAACTGTCACAAAGTAGAGGGGAGGATGTAAATCCTAACTCTGTTCTCTGCAAAGCTGAGTCACACTTCTGTTGATGCATGCTAACTTCTGGTCTGTCAATAATTTTGACCACTCTAAGGTTAAAACTGCAGCTCCCATTTTAGCCTTGTGTCCTGTTTGTGGCTTTCTTCTGACAGCCCATGACCCAACTATATATTACTTTTTTATGATTCATATTATTTGCAGGATTTAAGACTGCTGCCATCTGAATAGGAGTCAGTAACTGATGTAAATAGGTCATGTTATACTGATAGTGTTTGGATGAAGAACAAGGCCCTGTTGTTCCAGAAATAAAGAAATAGGAACAGAATATGTGAGATACTTATGCTTATGTATTCACTTATTGTCTCGCGCAGTCACATTTTGTGTTAGCTTAAGAATTGTAACATATAGCAGCGTATATGGTAAATAACAGTAATGTAGTAGGAATATTTGAAAAGTATACAATTTTCTAGATAGCTGGCAGTAAAAGCTTTATATATAGTCAGTGTACAGTAATGCAGAACTAGGCAGAACTCTAACAGAGATCTGTAATCTGGAGCTAAGATTTTATGAACCGTTCAGCTTTCTGATGTAAAATTATCAGACTTTCAGACTTGTAGATATTTTCAGTGATTTCCATGACTTGTTCTCTCTGGAGCACTTGATGTTATTTTTTTCTACAGTGAAACTCGTTATGGGTAATCACCTTGAGCTGTGAGTAGCTGGCTAGTTTTTCACAATCATTTAGCAGTCAACTCAGCCTAGTGAAGTTGACAGTATTCTTCTCACAACAGTGCATGAAATCCCTATGTGATAATTTCTCATTTACAGAAGACTGGAAAAAGACATTATGAGGTATGTTTCTAGGGAGTCTTCATGTTTGTGTCACTGAATTTCTCCTTGATCACTTCAAGGGTTCTCTTTTATGTTTCTGTTTTCTCCTTAAGTTTATTTCCATTTCCAACCATCTGGTGCTTTGTCGACTTTTTTGTGTGTGCTATTTTACTATGTCTTCTATAGGCTATTAATTTATTAATATTAGATATATCAAACTAAACAAGGGAAAAATACTTTAGTTTAATGCCATGAGGTAAAACATTCCTAAAATTATGCTGCAGAAATACTGGTTTTCAGTCAGCAGTTCAAAGTATGCTTAAACTTGACAAATCATATTAGATTCTGGTATTGCAAATTTCTTGCAAAGGTTTCCTAGTGCTTCTCTATTTCTATTTTATTCAGGTTTTGGTTTTTGTTTTCTCTTAAGCTCGATAATCTGATTTTTAGAAAGCTCTGACAAATGACCACTGAACATGTCTAGATCAGATCCACGTTGCATGATGAACAATGTTGCAGGGACTCTGGGCTCAGAGTAACTGTCATTGGAAGGACAGGATAGTCTTCATTTACAGAATAATTTGAAATGCTTAGAGTATGCAGTTTATTGACAGGTGTAACATAGGTCTTTCATAAGACCTACCAAGATTAGCAGATTTGCTAATAATGTCACGCTCAATCATGCCATTCAATACTGTGATTATCTTTCTTTGGCATTCTCATCTCATTTGAGAAGTGATTTGTCCTTGAATTCTGAGTGCTTCTCAACTCTCAGTCAGTGATTGCTTATTTTACACCAGATGGACATATCTTCATTTAGATTTTTTCTTATGAGACAAACTACTTATGAAATGGGATACTTAATGTATAAAGGTGACAAAGCCATTCTTAATATTTCCTCAGATTTAAAATCGTTGTGTCAAACCTGTATGTTTCAAAGTTTAGCATGGCAAGTGTCGGTGTTAATCACCATTGCCCAATTGTAAACAGAATGTGTTTCAGCAGGTGTAGGATTTCAGAAGATGCCTAGATACAGATTAATTTGAGATTTTTTTTTTTTTCACTTCCTTTAATTTGAGTATTTCAGCCTTAGTTTATCAGTTGGCATTTTCAGTTTTTATGCTCATAGACAAGTCTTACCACATTGTCTCTTATGCAGCTCTTGATCTTCAACAGGCACTCAAATACAAAAGGCTGGAAACGTGAAGAAGTAAAATTTCAGCACAAACATGAAAGTTGGAAGGTATCTTCTGACTCGTCTGGACTAACTTGAGTTGATCCACCCCTATATGTCCAAAAATAGTTTATCTCTTGGATTAGGATTCTCTAGGAATTCTCAACTGTGAAGACAATACACATCTTCATTGTGATCTTGACAATGACAGGAAAGGAATGGGATGGCAGTCAAGAAGGTCCTAGAGTATAGGTTAATTTGAGAATTGGGCTTGCCTGTTATCATACCACTAGGAGTATGAGTAAAACCCTCCCAAATCTTTGTTCGTGAAGTCTAGCCATGATGAGGAGTATGAGTGACACAAAATGGAGATAGCCTAGTCTTTTTTCTTTTCCCCACCATGTTGGAGGAAGAAGAAAAAACCTGGCCAAACACCTCTAGTGATATCTCAGGTTGATTTTACGATTTAGTCCAGCAATATGATTGCAGCAGATATATACACATTACTGATCAACTATGGCTATGTTGTGTTCAGTGTGGGCTAAAATATTCTCACCCCTCATCCTTTGGGAGCTTGGGTAGAGTAGTCCAGCAGATGTTGGTAGCTCATTTCACTATCATGACTGCCCATGGTTTTATTTGTGGTCTGAGTGCAGAAGCACCTTGGACTGCAGTGTAGGCAGAACAGGGAACATAAATTGTAAGTAAAAAGCATAAATTTCTCCTTCAGTCTTGAGTTTGGTTTTATTTGGACCCTCCCTTCCTGATCCTTGCCCCGTTTTGGAGATGGACTTGGTTGCTTGGGTTTTTTCCCTCTAGAACAAACAAAAAAAAAGAGTATGTCTAATCCAGTTGTGTTTATAAGAATATGATCTGTATTTCTCTGGATTCCTCTATCCCTTCAGACCTCTTTGAGTATCTGAAGGTACATTTCTCTAAGACAGGAAGGGAGAAACTTAAGAAGTTTAAATATCAGCAGTTGATAAGAAGCTCAACAAGATTTTTTTGTGTGTGTGTTTTGTGTTTGATTAGTATGACTGTTAAATGCTCAGTGGTTTACAATTTCAAGAGAAGTTTAAGTCTCTGTTTCTGTGTACAAATCTGAAGTACATTCTTTGAAATATAGCTTGTGAGGCAGACATGCCCTGAACGGATATTTCCTTGAAAATTTGAGAAAATTTCTTAGCTTTTTCTTGCATTTTTTCACCTTTGCGCAGCAAGACATTAGTGCAGTTCTCTTGTCCTCCTCTTTTACTACCTCAATAAATGTTCTTCTTCTTGGCAAACCCTGTTTTGCAACAGCTTTTATTGCATGCTCATATAAAACCCAGTATGGAGCAGCATACAAAGAAAATGCAATATCTCAAAGTGTGAATTAGGAACCTTCAAATTGAGTTTGCTGCCTTGCCATTCATGAAAATATGCACAGGGATCCTATTTTAAGAGATGGCAGTGTTTGCTTCTCTTTCATAATTGTTTTTACAGTGAATGAGGGATAAAAAAATTATTTCTAAGGGGATCTGTCCTACTTGTAGTAGAACATAAGGTTTTGTAATAATGAGTAGTAAAAATACATATTTTCTTGTTCATTTTCTTTCAAGCTCAAAGTTATACAGGTCTTCTATCCAATATAGTTTTTTATCTTTTTTTTTTTTTTTATCCTTTTGCTGGTATATATGCTAGACAATAATAATTACAGATTAAACATTTCAATTTACATATACATATATATATATATACTGAATTTCTGATTGCTTTTCAGTCGAGTAAGTATCATTAAACACCATATCTCTGAATAAAGTGTGAATGGTTATTATTGTTTTCTTTTTAAAAAATTTCTTCCATAAAGGGTTTTCTTTTTCATTTTTTAAGAAAGCATTGCATTGATCTTCTGTTTTGTTAAAACATTTAATGGAAAGAATTTTGTAACAAAATAAATTTTGTTATTTATCTCAGGTAGATAAACTAAGAGTCTGCTATCATGATTAATTCCCACCAATCTGCATTAAGAATTTCTTCTGAATTATATCTCCTTGAATTGCTTTTCAGAAACACGACTTAGAAATTTCCTTTGGAAAAAAAATCACTCTAGCAGTATTGACAGTGAAGTAAATGGCTTTGTCTAAATTGATATATGTGGGATACTCCCAGCTTGGGGTGAACATTTTGCCCTATCTCATTTCTCTCAAAGGATTGGACCTTGATAGCTGCACATGTGGCTTTCTATGAGACCAGCACAAATTTTACTCAGTGTCAATACAGAAAGTGAATTTTTCTATGAGTGATGATTTCTTCTGTGGATGAGAGTGGTTAAATCAATCCCTTATAATTGAAAGAAATAGGAGACACAATTCAGAGGAACTGGAATCAGACCATTATAGATAGAGAGGGAGATGTATGTAAGGTTAAGCACTTACATAAATGTTTGTCTTATTGCAGCATAATTGGATGAGTCAAAGTGGGGAGATAATAAAAATAACATTCCAAAATCAAAAGCATTCAGAATTCATTTTGTGAACTCCAGAAGTGCATTAAATCCTTTTGCAATGTCAGTTGGTCTCTTCTTTATCTAAGAATACGCTTTTAATTAGGGGTTGCATCACTGTAGTAACTGGGTGAATCACAAGTATTCAAAAATAGAAATCTTTGCAGATTTGTAGAATAATGTTTATTTTCAGGAAGCTTAATGGTATCTAAAACCAGGTGAAAAATTAGTGTGGTTCACTTTACATCTGGAAACAACTGGAATTTGAGTGCAGAGTAGAACTGCCTGAAAAATGGAGGAAAAAGTACCATTCCACTCCTTTCACACTCTTTAGGTGGGATTAATTGTTTTTCCCTTTAATGGATCTTTCTAAAACTTCCTTTTCCTTTCATGGAGGACATAACACTTCTTCACACCTCCTTATTTTCTTTTTTTTTTTTTGTCAGAGCAATTGCATTTTTTTGTTTTGTGTCCTCTGGCAGTTGCCACAACAATCTTTATATTTTCAGATATTTTAAATACACCGTTGTGTTGCTTCTTCCATAGCTGCTACCTCATTCTGCTGAATCAATAAAGAGAATTTCAGAAATATAATTAGTAAATTTTCTACTTCTCATCACAATTTTTTTTCCAGTGTCAGTATGAATGAGTGGAAATTTAATAATTTTTATTAGTTTACTAAATAGTTTCATTTACTGAAATAATTTAATTAATCTCAGTATTCATCTCTTTCAATTAATCAGTTAGCATACATAAGAATGAATCTTAATATGCTAGGGCCAATAGTTTCTATCTTAGTATGTGGCAGATTAGCACAAACATATTGTTATGTATCACATATTCATGTTTGTGTGTGTGTTTTGTTTGTATGTTTTGCACTTTTCGAATCTGTGGTCTAAGTACCTGCTGCATCAGGGGCTATATTTTGTCTTTTTACTCTGTAGATCTTGATTTCTACTTGGCTGTTATATGTGGGAAAAGACTTTTTAGGGTTTTTTCGATTTTTGTTTTGCTATGCCTTACCAAAAGTTATTTTACATTTCACTGATTTCAGGTGACAGCTGAAATAAAGTAATTGGTGTTTCTATATAATTTGTGTACATCTGAATTGTTAATTTTTATCTGGGAGGTAAAATGCATGCACTTAATTTGTTTTCTGAGGTACTTTTATGAAGCAACACCTGAGTAGTGTATATAACTGATCACAAGTTTTGGTGTTTTTTTACAAAGCTTTTAAAATTAGGTTATTTGATAACTGTTTTGAAGTATAAAGCAAAACACAGAATAATTTTATACTGTCCATTTTAGGCAAAAAATTTGTACTCAAAGTGTGAAGGCCAGCATTGGGCAAAATACTCGTTTTGTCCCAAATGCTGTGATATTAACTATAATCCCACTGGAAGTCACATTAGACTGTGTTTCAGTGCAAGTGTCTGTTCCTTGTCAGTGTGTTTGGTGCTTCATCTGAAGCAGTTTTACCAAGTCATCCAGTGTGTACTGTATGTCTCCGATAAGACTTCTTCCTTGTAGGAATGAAATCCAAAATCCAATGTCAGGTAGAAATCAAGAGTTCTCAAAGTTTGAAAGATTGATGGAGAGAGATTTTAATGAGTGTGAATTTCAATCTTTACCTTCATAAATTTGGCAGAAAGTGCAAGCATGAAATTCCTGGGTGCAGATGTCTGGGAGACATGTTTGAAAATAGGGAGCTTAAAAAAAGGAGGTTAAATGAAAACCAGAAGTAACATTTCGATTGAAAGAAATAAATACTTTTTCCATATTTTACCTGGAAATGTAACTCAGATTTTGAGAAAATTAAGTATATGCCTGTACTTTTGTGAAACTGGATGAGAACCTCCTTCCAATTACTTCTCCGTAATATGCATAAAATTTAACAAATTCTATTCAAGCAGCTACTTCAAAATAAATAAGAAACCCCACCACCTAGAAACTGCCTTACTAAAGACATTGCCAAATAGAAGACTCGAACAAAGGAAAAGAGGAAATGTAGCCTAATTTTTTTAAATTTTTTAATTTAAGCATGGCATCACAAAAATATTCTGCAAACTGAGGTTGATTTTGTTAATGATCAGTTATAGTCTCATAGAAATAAACTAATTTTAATTGGTTATACTTCTGCATCCATATCTTTTAATATAAACCCATTTTTCCCTAATAATTCTATTCTGATTTTTTTTTTGCTGTTCAAACTAGTCCAATTTTTCTTTGCTAAAAGTTTACTTGTGCCATATGTTGTATATTGCTATTTAAGGAGTTAATTTTAAACTACGATTGGCAAATCATTCAAGTGAAAATAAGGTAGTTGCTCTTTCTTCATAACAGTATAAAAATGAGTAATAAAAACAAATGAGATAAATACATTGGACGCTTCTTAATTACAACAATTGGGTTCCACAGCTACTAATTCTAAACCTGATATTTGCCCCTTTCAAATATTTACTCTGAAATAAAAAATGCAATTATGAAACAAATGGGGGAAAAAGAGTTGAAAAATTTACTGGAATGAGAAGTCCTTTTTGGAGCAGGTTATGTAGTCTTCTGAAGTATGAGTTTGAACCTTTTGATACTCTGGATTATTTTTTTTATTCAATAAATATTGCACAGAAAATACATAGCCTTATGATATTCTTCAGAAGTCTATGATAAAGATATCTCTTTCTTACATGAACTTGGGCAACAGCATGACTGTGCTTTGTGAAGTACAGAGACTTCACAGGTAGTGAGAGTTTGAATGAACTTTGGATGACACAGGCGTAGTCTTTCCCCAGGTGTGATTTGAGAGAAGAACCATCTTGTACTCGGCTGCATGAAGCTAAAATTGTCAATGGATTCTCTTCATCCATGGAAATTCTCCAAGCTTGACTGACTAGACAAAGCTCTGAACAGCCTGGTCATGCTCTGAAGTTAGCTTCTGCTTTGAGCAGTTAGACTAGATGATTACCCCAGTTCTCTTTCAACTTAAATTATTTTACAGTAATAAAATGCACTGTATTTAAAAATATAGCATAATGGCTGGGCTCAGAGTGCATCTTCCTGATGTGATGGCATCATGCCCATACTAATGGCCATAGCTAAATATTGTGCTTTAACTCTGACAGTTTAGACGTCTAGGAATTATTGAAATTCAGTACAGCAGCTCCCCCTGAGCATCCCAGAACCTTTTGCTCTATAGTGACCTAATCAGAGACTTTCCTTTCTCGTTCCCTTCTACATTTTCATCTGCTTGATAAAAGTGCTCCTGAAGTCCAAAGGCTGTAATTTTGACTGGAGCTTAAATTCAGCTAATTACATGTGCATGTAGTGCTCAGTGTACGTGTCACAAGCCTTGTTTTGGAAGTTGAAAAAAAACCCCAAAACAACCAAAGCCCACAAGAAATTGTATGCTCTTGGTTGTTACTTATTAGAAATAAATTGTGGGGGGGGATGAGCACTTTTTTCTAAAAGTTTCCAAAACCTGTGATTGCAAATACCATGTCAGTTACAAGTGTATCAGCTCCTCTTTCTATAACAACAATAAGAGTCTGTCCCACCTTTGCATTTTATGGCTTGCTTTTGATGTCAGAGTTGTGAGTTGTCAGTAGCTGGAAGAGACAAAAAATATGTGTAGAAAGGGCTTTAGCAGGTATGAAACACTTCATAGTGAACACTGACAGAGCCTGACCCTCCACTTTCTACCTCTACACCACCATCTCTCCATAGCTGTAAAAGGAGACTTTGCCAGTCCCCCTAAATGAGGAACCAAACGTGACAGCTCAGCTGATGGTGTTGACATTGGCAGCAGGCTTGACGGACGACACCAAACCTTGCCGTGGCCTCTCTCCTGCTAATTAGCTGTTCGAAGGAACTCTGTGTGCCACAGGCACAGTCTTATCAGAAAAAGGACATCTTTGCCGTTCACCCTGACAACTGTGATGCAGCTGCATGTGGAGTGAATAGAGCACAGAGGGGGAGGATGGAAGGTGGAGGGGAGGATTTAGAATGAGTGATGGCTCTGGTATCTTGCACTGCAGCCATCTGGAGCTATAATAAACAATGGAATGAAGAAGAGAGAAGATGGGAATCGAAATTTATAAAATGGGAACATAGTTTAGGCATGAAATGAGAGGAAGATAGAGAGGAAAGGAAGAGGACTACCCTGTGAGGGGTCTGTGAGCCAACTGGAGATGAAGGTCATGTGCATGGCCATGAATATTAATGCAGATGTGGTCGAGGAAGTCCTACAACTGAATAAGCAGAGTTGCTACTCTGGGCCTGAATATTTTATTGAGGTGCCATAGATCTGATAGCTTTGGAGACAGGCCGAGGGAAGGAGATGAGAAAAAGTGTTTGCTGTTTGTTCAGAGTGATTATAGGTGGGGAATGAGAGAATTTGAGAGTGTCTCTACTGTTTGTCAAAGGAAATACCCTTGCTGATGTAGAAACTCTTAAGTGGCAAAATGTTAGAACTTTCTTATTCAAGGTTGGAAAATGTTCTCTATAGGTTCTTTGGAGGACATGTCTAACTTAGTTAAATGTTATCTACACAGTACACAGGAAAAGGTTATGGTGTTGAGGATGTAGAAGATTCAGTTGAAATATTGACATTTTATTTTCCAGAGGTTTGGTTTTTAAGGGACTGAGTGAGACCCGATTTTGGACCTTTTGTACTGGTAAACTATGAGATTTAAACTTACCAAGTGTTTTATAATACAGGTTGAGAGGGGCAATAAAATGCAAAATTATTTCAAGCTTAAAGAAAGTTTGCAATTTTTCAAAAAGTTGATGTAATTTAGAAGGCAAAAGACCAGTTCAGAATAAATAATTAAATAATAAGGATAACAGCAATATTTCCTTCCCCGAAACTTAGTCTAAATCCTTTCTTTAATGTTGAGCATAAAAAAAAAAAAGAAAAAAGTTATTACAGCATTAATTGAATTACATCCATGTTTTATAGAAGCAGAAATATTAAGACAAATATTTTGCTCACAATATATCTGTCTAAGGCAGGGGTAAGGAGTGATAGATTGCTTGGGAAAGCTTACTTGTAAAAAGCTTCTGGTTTAATTTTACAATTGAGTGGGTTAGTTTGTGATAGCATTGAGATCTGGGACGTACTTGCAAATTAATTTTTTTTAGGTTTTCTCTTTTTATTGCTCATTACCTATGGGTTTTATTAGGTGCAACTTCTCTTTTCTCTACTGACATATAAACAAAGTAGCTAACAGTATGCTCCAGTCAGTAGCCAAAAGTGTCCCAAAAGCAGATGTTTCTATTGTTATAGCAAAGAAACCACACATATGCTTATACACCTCACCAATGCTTTATTTTTTTTTTTACATTTAGTACCGTACTTCTTATTACCACATTACCAGTTGTCCTGCACTGAAGAAAGAATCTCAGGTTGCCCCTCCAGAAATAACAGATATGAAAGATTATTTTCGTGATTTATATATATATATATGTTTATGTAATCCAGAGCAATTAGAAACTATGAATTTATACATAATGGAATTTGTCAGTCAATCCTTGCTCTTCTTTATAGTGGGACTGCTCCTGTGACTTCTTTTTGTGTGTATACATTGTATCCTGTACCATATTTACAGAACATGCAATGTCTCGTGTGACAGTCTGTTTATTATCAGTCCTGACTTGTAAGATAATCCCAATTATAATACTGAAAACTTTATATGTTCTTCTTAAATGTTTGATATGCTTACAAAACCTGAGGTCTCAGATTTTATACAAGTCTCATGGCAATTGTGAAGTCAATTTTTAGTGAAGGTGATTTTGCTTGGTGAAGAAAAAATAAAAATAAACTAAAATGAAAATATTTACATGGTTTGTTCGCTATTTCTTATCTTATTGTCTTTTTTTTTTAAATTTTAAAATAATTCAACATACCATTTACAAACAAGTGGCTCTTTATATTTCTCCTATGAATAATTTTCAAAATTGTACAATATTAGTGGTTTTTAAGTGTTTAGTTCCTGACATCTGCTCAGTGTAACTGATTACTCAGCTTAATAATTTTAATAGTAAATCTTATATCAATTTCTTTTCGTAACTTTTAAATTTTCATTGTACAACTCTAGATTTGGGAACTCCTTTTATATGTTTTTCAGCTTTAGTAGTAAGAAAGCTTCAAAGGTTTGCTTGTGCAAGGTTTAAAATGTCAAACCATGGAGGTAAAAGGAGAATAACAGTTTCTTTCATTCTGTTTTCAGCACCAGTATCTCTTATTTCTTTACTACTGTTGTGATTAAAAGGCAGCAGAGCACTCCTTTAGATAGTGGCTCTTAGACAAACTTAAGAAGAACAAATATATCAGTGAGAAATATGATTTTTATTTAGCATTTTTATGGTAGTGAGTTTTGTTTTAACATGTTAACTTTTTGTTGGCGATATTGGAGACTGCAGTCATAATCTTTCAGATTTCTTCTCTTTCTGAAATTAAAATGGTATCTCTGGATGCTACAATCTGTTTGATGGCATATTTATGTATGAGTTTCTAAGAGATTAATAGGAAGGAGTTGTTCAGAGAAGCATAGCTTTTCATCCAATATGTCAGATATAGTGAGTGTACATTTCAGAGCCATACGTATATGTATTTTCAATGTAACTAATAGATATATAGTAGGAATGCAGTTTACAGATGCATTAAATGGTGAGCTTTATTTTTTTTCCTAAACATTGTGTTAATAAACAACAGAGGGGATTTTTTTGTTTTGTTTTGTTTTTCAAGAGTAAGGTTTTCATGTTTGATTTCTCCTCATTTACTTTCCTTTGTCTTCCTTCTGCTCTTCCTTACTCTCAGTCTCACTTTTTTCCACGTTCTGCCCTGTTTCAGTTACACCTGTTGTGTGCAGTGTTGCAGTCCCTCACATGCATGCTCACTGCCTCTCACACTTTCTCAGGTGTGTTCTGTCTCTTTCATGTGCTCTCTTGTGTGCTATCACTCAAAGTCTTGCTGCCTTATCCTTACATGCTCACTTACTCACTCTCTCCAGTGCTTGCTCTCTCCCTCGCTTTCCTTTGATTGCATGATTTCTCTTATGCTCGCTCCCTTTCTCACTTACACTCTTGCACTTCCGTTCTCTTTCTGGCTCCTGTCCACTGTGTCTTTGTCTCTTTTATTCTCTCACTCCTCTCAAACTTAATGTATCTTATTTTTTCTGGAAAAAATACATTCTTTTTGTTAGCCAACAAGTGGTCAGGTATTAGTGATACAAGATAGGTTGATCACCAGGCATAATTCTGTTTTATGAACCTTCTTAGTTGGATTCTTAGTTAAGGTTTTTTCCCTTTAAGGTGTTTCCTCTCTCTTCCTTCTACTCCTCCATCCCTTCAATCACATCATTGCTTGGAGGCAAGAGAGTATGAGAAGAAGGGAGAGAAGCTCATTTAGCACCCCTGGTAGACATAAGCATCATTGTACCAATCAATCAACAGACATACTTTCCCACTGAGACTCCCCTGTGACCTTGAGGAGTGTGACAAATGACTTAGAGGACAGAACAGACAGAAGGTTTATGATAAACCAAAAAATTATGTTATTCTGGGTGATAAAGAAAAATAAAAATGAAGAGTGAGGGTAGATACATATTTGGTTTGAACAGAACTCAATAAATTCTGTAACCAACTTTCACTGTACTTGCTGTGGTTAGAGGAGTTTATTGTCATGGTGATCAAGACTTCTTCAATAATCCTCACTGCAGTGTTTACAGTACTTCTTTTTATGCAGTACTGCAATACTTTATGGCTCTGAGCCCTCTACTGTGGCTGAAGGTTGTAGGAGTTATTGATAAAAGATTCCAGAGGAAACATATGTCATCAAATTTATGTTGAGGGAAAAAAATCAGCAGAGTGAATCACTTAGCCTGGATTACACTTGGCTCATTCTGAAATCTGTAGCATTTTAACTCAGTCACAAGAAGGTTATTATTAATCATAAATGTTTGATATGTTAGTAAGTGCAGCAACTTACAGTATGACTGTAGATACAAATTCAGCAGATTTTTTAAAAGTATTTTTATGTAATTTATATATATATTTAATAGAAAAGTTGATGTCAGAGATCTTTTTGTATCTGTTATGTATCTTTACCAATTCCTTCCAGTCCATTTTTCTCTAGTTCCTTTGACCCTTATGAACATGACTATCTGTATTTGCCCAGTGTTAAGCCCCTAGTGACAGTGATGACTATTGCATATTTCAGGCAGCCAAACCACTGATACTCCTGGTTCTATACTTAGATTCCTCTCCTTTCCAGCTCAATTAGAGAAAAAAAAAAAAAAAAAAGGGCAAAAACAAAAAGCCAATTAGTCACCATCCTGATGACATAAAGACTATCAAATACAAATCATGCCTGTTCTCCCTGATTGCCATTGCATTCAAATGCCTACAGTCCATAAAACCAATTTTCTAATCTCATTGCAAGAGTTTAGGATACCATTTCCACTGCAATTTTTTTTTTTCTTTTTCTGGGAAGAAGTGATCTATTGCAAACAAATTTAGAGACTACATTTTTTTCTAATGACAGGCTACACTTTGCAATGTAGGAAAAGGTACTTTGGTTTATCAAGCTCAGTAGCAGTGATAGTAAACCACAAGCTAATTGAAAGGAGGTGGCGTGTGTTTGGGGGAGCAGGCAGTTAAGTGTCATCATCGTTCTAATGATATTGAAGTTCGTCAGATTTATTGGTAAAATGTCCAGAGCTCCCTTGTAGCAACCATAACCCAGTTTATATCTGATGTTCTAGAGTGCCAGAATTGTAAATTAAAAAAAAA
>VXAU01001769.1:32712-76757 GCA_013399695.1 Formicarius rufipectus | reverse complement strand
CCTTGTGGAGAGTTGGAATAACTTTCATAATCCACTTTTAAAAGGATTAAGTAACAAGCCCTATAAGGTCCTAGAAATTGACAGGAGAAAGCAGTCTGCTGCTGCTTCAAAAGACGTATGTAAAGTTTACCCACAAGGGATGTGCTATCAAAGGGCAGCAGATACATATCAAGAAAAAAAATCAGAAAGTTGATTGCTCCTGGTGCTTTTAGTGAGGTTAGTAACCCAGTCCTGTAGAATAATTAAAATCTTCAGCTCCTTACTGAATGTAAATGTGTTTTGATAGTGTTAGTTTTTTGTCACCCTACAGATTTAGGTGATCTTTTCATTCCAGTATAGCCAAAATACTGTGTAACTTTGCTGCCAACTCACACCTAATGAGGGCTTTCAGAATGGTCTGGCACTGGAAAATAACAGAAAAGAGGGATTATAGATTAGTCAGGGAAAAAAATAGGTAGGGAAAAAGTTTGGGTTGTAAGCCATTAAGTGCGAATAGTACTTACTAGATGCTCTGCTCTGTTAATACGAGTAGCAAGTGTAGAAAGGAAGATCATAACTTTCTATCTAATAGATGTTTTGTATGCAAGATATTTTGCCTGTCAATACCAGAGAGCCAATAAATGGTTTTCAAGAACTTCAGTTTTACCAAGCTTTTTTTTTTTTTTTTACATTGGATATCATGTTGAAATGTTGTTAATCTTAGTAGTTAATTAAACAACTAATTAAAAGTAGTTACTTTTAAAACAAACAAACAAACAAAAACTTTTGAAAGTATCTTCAAGGACAGGGAACCATGAGCATCTGTGTATTTTTATTAGGTTGTGAACAAAAGCCATGTAGCTTTGTGTCTCAAAGAAATAAGGAAAATAGAACAGAGATTTGAACCCAGGTCATTAAAGCCCTAATAAAACACACTTTAATCACTGTACCTATCCATCCTTTGGAAGAAGACTATTAATGTAAGTATTTTCATCTTCTGTTTTTAAAAATAAGTTTTCTTATAAAATAGCAATGCACTTCAGTGGAGAGTTTCTGCAGCTCCTACCTGGATGTAACAGAAATTAAATAATAAGTTCTGTGAGTTATCAATGCCAAAAGCTTTCAGACCGAATTCAGTTTTCATTTATCCCATAAAAGAAAGTTTAGTACATTTGAGAATAGAATGTATATCCCTTTATAAAATTTGCCTTTTTGTGGCAAAAACATGGATACATTTGGCTCATTCAGTTGGTTGCTGGAAGTATGAAATACTAGAGGCCAAATTTTGAGACATCTATATAGTCACTTTAATGAAAACTCATGATTTTGTAAGGTGAATGCAAGATAAATTTGGCTTTAAAGCTAACAGTAACTCTGGGAAGTGTTAAATATGCTTTAAATGCAAAAATAAATACAGTTATATTTGACAGGTGATAAAATAAAAGTTCTGAAAGGAGAACACAGTAAAACCAGAGCTTGATAGACTAGCTCTGTTCCCTGTTCTTTTGAACAAAACTATGCATATCCATTTACAAAGATAAACTTTGCTGTAGGAAGATTTAGTTAATAGGAACATTATGAATCATAGTGATATAATGTTTGTTAGAATGTGGTATTTTATGTATAGTCTAATGAGTGCAGTTATGCATCTCCATAGATTGATAACTATGGAGAACTTGCTATATGTGGCAAACATAAACCCAAAGCAAATAAAAACATTCTCACTTTGTGACATCAGAAATCAGATATTGTGTTTTTATTTTTTTCACCCAGTGGAGAGGTCTAGTGCCAATCAGTCCTGGTTGGTGTTTTGTAACATTTAAGTGACTATAAAGCTAGAATCACCATGGCTGGGTAATGAGTAAATAAGGAGAATTGAGGAAAAAGAAGCCAATATACTACCCAATCAATGGTGACATTGATTCTGAGTAGAATTTCTTAAAATAGGTACTCAGAAGTTATGGAACAATAACTGGGGCTAAGGGGAGGATGTACCAGAGTCATTGCCAGTAAATTTAAATATAAGGTATTGATTATCCTTTTAGTAACAAATTAAAAAAGGAAAACAAACAAACAAACAAAGACAAACAACACATTTTTTTAACACATACACAGAAGGAAAAAAAAAAAAAAAAGAAGGGAACCTCATAAGGGTTTGTGATCTGTATGTTCCTGAGCCCAACCTTTAAGAAATAAAAGAAAAAGCAAGCCTCTCAAACTGTAATGAAATGAATTTTATTTTGCAGGCACTGGGCCTATGCCGTTTCATTTCATTACCAGGATACGCTGAGCGGGCTGGAATCAGCAAGAACTACAGGCAATGCAAGCTGATGATAAGCATTTCATCATGGCCCTAAACATATTAAATTTTTAGCAATAAATTTTATCAGCAGCATCTTCATGGCTGGATAGCATTCCCCACCCTCCCCCCTTCTTTCCTCACCCCATTCTCCCCTCGCCCCATTCATTTTTGCTCTGCAACTTGTACTTGACTGTTCTGAAAACAAATTTTTTAAAAATCAATAACTAAAAATACCCCCCTACATTTTAGCTAGTCCAGTAATTATCCTTCAGGCTATTGCCTCTACTTACTGAAAATGGGGAAATAAGGTACAGCATGAGCAAAGGTAACAATAGATGAACCTCATTAGGTTTTGTGACATTCTCCAGATTTCCTCATAAAACTAAAACATATCCCAATGGAAGATATATTCAGTTGAAGACCTCATTCCAAGACATTTTGCCTTTAAAGAATACTGATAGAGAAATAGGAGGTATAAGCCTAAAATAAAAGGTTGTAGATTTGATGTCTAAAAAGATAGTCAATAAAATGTCACCATTTTCCAATGGCTGCAATGGTGAAATTGCCAAAAATCAGAAGTTCCTGAGGATCAGGACCAGGAGAAAACATAATCTACTTCAGTACCAGATGATATCCTAGTAATCAATGACAGAGGAAAAACTATATGCATATAACTATGACACAGAGGGAGCAGTGAAAATTTTGATTTAGTCTGGAAAAGGGCTGATCCTTCTGAACACAACTCTGGGTAGTAGCATCTTTAATGATAGAAAGGTGCATGTCTAAGCACTCTAAAGGCATAACAAATCTGAGGCTGGTTAGAGACTGATTAGTTTCAAAAATGAAGACACTAAAGTAGCTGAAGGAAATCTTAATTGTATTAATAATTAATTATTCTCTTACATAGTGCTATAGAATGGTTCATCACTGGAAATTTGGTTTTAAGCAAATACATTTTAAATTTTGTCTGATATTAAATACTAACTGAGTGGTCTGCTGGGGAAGAAGATCATACTAAGAGTTGTGTTAACAGCTAAAGCCAATATGTCTAATATCATGATATAGCTCAGGAAAACCTGAAAACAGGAAGTAGAGAGAATGCTTCAAGATCTTAAAGAAGTTTTTTACAATTGTGAGCAGCTTCACCTTTTTCTCCTTCTCATTCTTCATAAGGAAATCTATCCTGCTCCTCAAGCTGTTATTTCTGGTTCCTGTTCTTACTGTTAAAGATAGAACCTCTTCGCATGTTGTTGTTGTTGTTGTTGTTGTTGGCTGGACTTCGCGAACGAAGATTTTGGGATAAGCCTGCGCAATGGATTTTTTAAGTGAGGCACAGTGTGCGTGGAACTGGCCCCACCCCCTTTTACTCCTGAGGTTCATCTTGCCACAGCCGAGCACGCTCGGACGGTGACAGCGAGTTCCTCCAGGATTCGAACTGGTGTCCTCAGAGGAGGAGCCGGCTCCACAGGCGGGGGCCTACGCCACTCGGCCAATGCCCGCCGCCTCTCAAGTGTAACATACAAACAAACAGAAAAGCAATAATGTCAGGTTGTTGAGAAATCCTGGGAGCCCACGTGGGTCAGAGCACCAGGGGAAGACCTCACCTTGTCCTCTCTGCCACCGAATGACACAAATGTGGCACTGCAGCTACGCCTGTAACACAAGCTGAGGCAGGCCCCAAAAGGTGGCAAACCTTTGCATGTAAGGATGTAGAGGTTGATATCTGTGCTCTATTAATGGACTAAAATGTAAAAGAAAAAAGCATAGGTTAAGGAAAAAATTACTGGAAAGCATTTTTTTGTCAACACTTAAATATAATGCTAATATTTTTCTTTAATTAAATTTATTTTTATTACTTTTTCTTTAGATTTTGTTATATTTTGACCAGATTTTATTGGTACAGCTCATCCTTTACATATTTCAAAGCCTTATGTAGGTGACATTTCTACAGGTTGCTTTGGGAAGACTTCAGGAAATAGCAGTTTCATTGCAATTCTTGGAAGTGAGTAAATTATTCTTGAAAGAAAGTAGGGAGCCTGGATAACTTCTAATATGGTTTTCTTCACTGTGGTTTCTGAGCACTTCATACAAGTAAAGGTAACAATAAAGGTTTTTCTCCTTCTTCCTTTCCTGCTGGGAAAAATACAGCAGTGGCTCTATGGGACATTTGGCATAACATATTATAAATGATTAGAGCAGTGTCTGTGTCTATCAGATACTGGCTGAGTTCCTATGTGGCTGCATTATATTTGTTCCTTTGCAGGAAGTCTACCATGTAAAAGGCTATTGTAAATAGAGAAGAAATCATCTGTTCTCTCTATGTCCATGGTGAATACAACAAGAAGAATCTACCTTAAACTGCAGCACTGAAAACTCAGATTAAAGTGGTTTTTTTGTTTGTTTGTTTGTTTTGTTGTTTTGTTTTGTTTTGTTTGTTTGTTTGTTTGTTTTGTTGTTGTTGTTGTTGTTTTGGTTTTTTCATATGATAGTCTCAAAGCACCATCATCTGAAAATAGATTACCTGGGGAGACAGAAGACTTGTCATCACTGAACATTTATTAAGGACAGAGTCAATACATATCAATTAATAAAACCATTGACAGACATTTTGTCATATTGTCGAGTAGAAAATAAGGGGATGACATTCTGCAGTTCTAACCTTTTAATTTCAGAACCCAAAGCAAACACTTTCATTAGATATACAGCTATAATTTCAGTTATAGGTGTTTGAGTAGTTCTGCAAATGGTAATCTTAAAGACTTCTAACTCTCCCCAAACTGTTTTTTGGGGAGAGAGAGGTGTGTGGTTGGTTGTTTTTTGGAGGTTTTGGTTTGGGTTTTTGTTTTTGTGTTGTTTTTTGTTTAATTCCTGATTGCTTTCCTTCCTTACAATCAAAAAATTTAAGAGCAGAAACAATCAGGTTACTCAGAAATACTACCCCTCTGTAACCTAACTCTGACACGTTTAAGCTTCATGGTCAAACCACCTCAAAAAAGTGGCAGCAAAATTTAAAAGATTGCTTCTTTCATAAAAATGTTTTGGATTTTCCTTTCACCTATGGAAATAATACTAATAATACTAGAACTGTGTATTTTTCCTACTCTTCCAAGGATCAACAAGGAAAAACTCCTTCCAGTAGAACTAAGAACAAGAAAACCTTATGAATAAATAGATGAAAGCTTCTGTCAAATAAAAGGTGACTAAATTTAGAGTGGCAAGGTCAAGATGAAAAACTGTGTAATTATATCTAATCATTTATTGTTAGTCTTGTTTCAGAACCAGGTAAGATCTTTATTCTGTATGGCCTCTGATTTTACTGAAATCCTTTTCAATTAAGATACAGATGCGGACTTGTGTGTTCATCAACTTGTATTGAATGCTTGAGCATAAAACTATTCATAGAAATATAGAAAGTGATAGTAATTAAAAATTAATTTATTTGAATTCATATTTTATATTTTAATGATAAAATTCCTAAGAAACCGAAAGCAAATATTTGGTTCAAAACTATTTAGAAAAAAAATCACATGTTGAGTTGTGAAAACTGTTTTCCCTAGGCTAGCATGATCTTTATTATTCACTCAACCTCTTCCTAAACCCTCTTGTTCTTATTTCTTTTTTTTTTCTTTTTTTTTTTTTAATTAACATATTGGCCTAGCACTCATTTCTCCCTTATATTATTTCTGTAATTTTCACAAAGGCAAATTAAATCTGTTACATGACAGCGTTATGTGACAGTTCAGTAGTTTCACAATTCCTACAAATATTCCAAGTCTATTGCTGTCATAAATGATACTCCTCTGTGACTTTCAGAGAGCAAAAGCTTTTTCTAGGCAGCTGTGCTAGTTGTCCCATTCTCAGTTCTTCAAGTGAACACAGTGGAAGAATTCTGTTCCGCTATGACAAACTCCCTGAGAAATCATCTCATGCCAATCATGGATTGCACACCTCCTGATGCTGTGCAATACAAAGCATCTCTTCAATTTCCACATGCCTCTGCTGTGCCTCTAGTCTCGGAACTTGTTTGTTTTTATTTGCAGTGAATGGTCTTCAAACCAAGGCATCTAAATATATCAACAATGTAATATAATCTCATGATTATGTTATGTTCCCTTCCATTTTCTTACCAGCATGTTTTGTTCTGTGTTGCTGGCATTGCCATTTTGATAAGTATACATTTTAAATAAATAACTAGAACTAAATTTTTGAGGACAATTTCAATTTCCCCTGTTTGTATTGCTTTGCTGTGATGTAATTTTCCATATGCCATTTAAAAATATTTAAAGCTACCTGGTAAATATAATTGCTAATTTATCCTTATTGTGACTCACCAGTGTCATTTGAGAAGTTATAAGAAGGTTAATACTTAGTGGAACGATTCAGCACTAGACAAATTAAGGTATTTGCCACTTTGCAGAAGCTGTTCTTGTTCATTTCCAAGAAAAGCACTTTGAGTGGTGGGAAAGAAATATGAAGTTATGGAAACAAAATACAATGGATGGTGGCAAACCAATTCATAATCTTGCAGGCTTTCAATTATTCATTTTTCCTGAAAATTTGGGCAATGTTGGCCTCTCTCTCTCTTTCTCTCTATCTATGCAAAAGTTATTTCTAGATTAAAATACCTACTTTTAGTTCCTAAGTCCTAAAACAGTTTTCAGTTGTCATTTGTATATTAATAATTCTGGTCCCGTACTTCCCCCCCCTTACTTTCCATATCCCCCTACCAAAAAACTCGTGGAGATGCACATTATGATATATTGCTACAAGCCTTCTGTCAGTATGACTAAGAGGTATTTTGAGTTACCATCTATCCTTATGAATCCATGTTCTGTAGTTTCTAATATAGCCCTGCAGAATAGTGATAGTGTTGTTAGATGTTGAGAAATGCCATATAGACATAACAAACATTTTTCTTGGTTCTGAAACATGACTTTAAGTTTGGTTATCATCTCTCTGTCATACAGTGGTGACTGAAGATCAGTTACCTATTCTTATCCTTTCTGAATAATCATCTTTTTAAAAAGTGCAGTGATAATGAGAATCTGTAAATGTAATAGCAATAGTTATATGGCCGTTCACTTGTCTGGGAAGTATCATTTCCTCAGATGGTAAGAATGACAGATTGACAACAGGTGAGCAAAGGCATAGGGAGCTTTCAGAAAACTCCATAAAAAGAGTCTGGCACAATAAACACCTGAAGAAAGTACAAAGATCAGCGTCTACAGAGCCATCGTACTGTCTACTCTTCTCTATGGGTCTTAATCTTGGGTCATCTATCAACACCACCTGCGACTCCTTGAACGCTTCCACCAGCGCTGCCTCCATCCAATCCTAAACATCCACTGGTCTGATTACATGACTAATGTGTCTGTTCTGGAACAGGCAGAGGTCACCAGTATCGAGGCCATGCTGCTGAGAATGCAGCTGTGCTGGGCAGGGCACATCTCCAGGATGGAGGATCACCGCCTCCCTAAGATTGTGCTCTGTGGTGAATTTGCCACCAGCTGCCACAAGACAGGAGTCCTGAAGAGGAGATAGAAGGACTCCCTGAAACAACATCTCAGCCTTGGCCATATTGACGACCATCAGTGGTCCTCTCTGGCCTCCAATTGAGAGACATAGAGACACACAATCTATAACGCTGCTGTCTTCTTTGAAACCGCACGCAGAATCAGCCTGGAGGAGAAAAGACACTGCAGAAAGAACCGTGCCTTGACAGTGCCACCTATGGAGACTTTCTGCTGTGCCTTTTGCAACTGGACTTGCCTATCTTGCATTGGCCTTATCAGCTATCAGTGCGCTTGCAGCAAGCGTGGGTAAAACCCTCCCAAATCTTCATCCATGAAATCTAGCCATGGCTATATGATAATACAAATACACAAGTCTTGACATTACCTGCTGCAGTCTCTTGAGTTTTTCAGCAACCCTACTGATGCAATCTCAATGATACTGAGTAAAAGGGGATAGTAATTTGCAACTAGTATGCTTCTAATGTGTGCAGCTTGCCTTATTTGCCATGAGATGCACATTCCACTTGACATTAGTCATAAACTTCAAGCACATTTTCCAGGGTTGTTATTTTCAGTTTGCACATTGGTTGTTTCTTAATGCTTTACATTTCTCTTCATTGAGTCTCATCAATTTTCTGTTGGTCCAGTCCTCAGTTTTTCCCAGGTTCTTCTGTACTGAGTCTCTTTTGTTTGTTAAGTCACTACCCAACATTACTAGCATCATCAGACTTGTTGAGGGTGCAGTCTGTGTCATCATCCAATGTGTAAATTAGGTTACTGAACAATTTACAATAACATATCAACCACTGGAATAGTCTGCTCGTATCCAACAGCTGTTAACCAGGTGCTCAGCCATTGGTTTCATGTCAATACAACTAACCCTCAACCTACCTGGTAATGCTTTTTTTTTTGTAGCCCTTGCCTCCTCACCTTTATATGAGGAAAGCATTTGATATAATATCTACAGGCTTGCTAAATTCAAGACAGATTACATCCACTGTCTTTTGCAGCCAGACATTTCATCAGGGGTATCAAGTTGGTCATATCAGATGGTCAGGCATGACTTACCATAGCTAAATCCATGTTGCATGTTCCTCACTACTTTCTTTTCCTCATGTGCTTGAAAAAAAGGATTCCAGGGAGACATATACTATGATATTTCTTAGTCAGGGACCTATCTGAGACTCATAGCATTATTCTCTGTGTCATTTTTTTCTTGTCTTTTTAAGGATGGATATAATGATAGCATTTTTACAGCCCTCAGGGACCTCATGTGATTGCCATGCAAATTATAGACAGTAAAGTAAGTCACAGCAGCCAGCCTTTACAACACTTTCAGGATAATCCTGTCAGGTCTACAGATTTGTATACATCCAGCTTGTGAATATTGTCCATAAGCTTTTGTAAGGTTTTCTTTTAGTGTTAATAATAAATAATTTCTTGATAATAATGTCATAACTTCTCCTTTTGATTTTTTTTTTAATATATTGAGGTAAATTGATCTTGGCAATTCATTTTCCCACTGCAACTGTTACCTAGAGCAAAATTGTGGCCGATGTTCTGGATTCAAAGAACTGACTCTACAGCCCAGCTTTGCATGTAAAAATAATGTAATTTATGTGATTTCTTCATGTGTAAGTTCTCTTTCTATTACTCTGCTTTTCTTTTGTATTTATTTCTTCCCCACTCCCCACCATGACTGTTGTCTGTTGTCCCCCTGAAATTTTACTATAAGGACTTTAATAGTTTTGTCTATGGTAGGTGTTTGTTTCTCTTCTCCTTTCAATACCCACAGCGCAGGTGTGTCCAGAAACCAGATGAATGCCATCCATACAAATTTAATTAAATGCTCCCAGATTTATCTTCTTAAATTCCCTTCATTGTTGTAGTTTAATAATCCAGTGTGCAAAGACCAAACTCAAGGTGCTGATTTTGGATTAGATACTACTCATCTGGGTTAGTGTTCTTACTGCTAGCAAAATAGAATTGATCAATTTGCAAGGTAAGGCACTAAAATTTCATGTGTCTGGCATAGGGGCAATAAGCAGATTTCCAAGGTGTCTGAAAAGACTGAACATATTATGAAGAGAAAAAACTGAAAAAAATCATGGGGACAAGGAGTTCCTATACTGGGGGCATTGAAAAGGATAAAACGAAACTACCAGAAGAAATGTGGTGCATAATACTATAAATAAAAAAATCACCTTGAAAATCTCACAGTTTTGTACTTTCTTCACCATCACTCCCATCCTGATACCCTTTATAAGAACCCTTGACAGTCATGGCAAAACTTTCATTCTGGCCAACACTTGGACATTTTCAATGTGTTTCAGCATTGCTGTCGTGTTTCCTAAAAGTGGCAGTTTTATAACAAGACAAAAATAAAAGAGGAGTAAAGTGTCTTATTCACTCATTTCTCTGTGTGAAGGTTTCACATTTGTGGTTTTAATGCAATTAATCAAAGACCAAATGCATTTGTATTCTCTGAACATTTTGGGAATACTTTCATATTTTCTCAGTGTAGCAGTGTGAATCATGCAGGATGCCAATGGTCATAGTTCTGGGAAAGATATTGTTCATGCTAGGACAATTCTTATGGGTTTTGTTTTAGATGATGGATTGCACGTTCTCAGTCATTTGCAAGCCACAGGCTTTACATGTGCTGTCCGCATTATCAAATTTTTCACTCGGTTTGAAAACCACAGCATTTTAATTGAAAGGAATGCCACCGCTCTGCTCTATTAATGTGGCAACGTTGTTAGACACTGAGAAATGGCCTTCCCATTTCAGAAAAATGGACAAATACTGTACAAATATTTTCACCCTTAGTAATCACTGGGGCTGAAAGGTAAACTGGCACACATTCAAGTGCAAAATATCAAACAGTGAACCCTGTCCTACAGGACACTTAAAATTCACTGACTTGGAAGAGATTGAATATCTGAGGGCTTAGCAATATCTAACAATGGTGTTAGTCTCCCTAGAACTGCCATAGAAAAGACTCTCTCCTTTGAGACTAGTTTCAGTGTACAACAGAGATTACTGGGTCTGTTTCAGGAAGAGAAGGGGTCAGAGCAAGGGAATTGGGCATTTGCACAGCAGAAGCTCTAAGATCACATTGGTGCAGCTCATCAAATGGTGGTCAGTTTAGCTCAGATCTCACACAGTAAAACAAACCTCAGTGAATGTTTAAGGGCCTTGGCACTGTGAAATGTCTTAAGCATTATGCTGAATTTTAAAACAAAATAAGAGACTCTGTTTACATCCATACTGCCTTCCTCAGGGGTTGAAAATAGTGACTTTTCCAGTGGCTGGAAACTTAGTTTTAGAATGGCATACATCTTTTACACGATGTTTAGGCATAACTACTGACATACATATTTTTTAGGTAATGAATTTAACTTCATAGGCTGGTCTGCTTGCTCTTGTCTTCTAATTTCTGTTCTGGGGACCTTTGACAAGTTGTTTGCACAGATGCTTTTGAAGAAGTCAAAAGCTTGTTTTAGTTGAGAGGATTTTAACAGTTTAAATCTGCACTGTTTCAGTTAAGTAAATTTTCTAGACATACACTTCCAGTAATTGTCAGGGGTGGACCACTGGTGTTAAAAGTCATTACCTTTTATGCCTGAAGGTTCTTCAATATTTCTTGTTTTAGTTTTTAGGATCATTATTATAATTGAAATGAAATTTTCTTTATAGAGACATACTTTCATTGTATTTTGTGTGATTTCTCTCCCATTAATGTGAAGTTAGAAGTCATCTGGTTAGACCTGAAAAGCAAGCAGTTATAGTTTACTATGAGCACTTCTAGCTGTCTTTCCGTCTTTAGGTGCAATGTAGATACCTTTTATAGGCTCTACTGTGACAGATGTCTGATGAAGCTTTTCTTTAATGGATCCCAAGGGAACATCTTTGGCAGATGCTCCTGACCAGATCCTCTGGTTCTGTGACTATTTGTTCTTTTAAAGAACTTGTTTTCCTAAGTTTTAAAAAGTCAAGATCCTACTCAATGTGGCCCTTGTGGAATGATAGCCTAGTTTCCAGTACCATAAATCATCAGATCATTGTTCCAGATAGTGAAAAAGTACTGGTGTTAGCTGACTATATAATAAAGCTCTTTCTAATGGGAATTCATGTTCATCTCATGCTCTTCCAGTTCAGGAGAAGAATACGGAATGAGATACCGCTCCTGTCATAAAATATTCTAGCCTTGTCTTTGATCTATCAGCATCAGTTTTGACCACGCTACTGCCAAAAAGGCAAGTTGTGCCCTTTTCCCTGCCTCCAGCTGTCTGTTTCTGCCACCTCCCTTGTGTCAGCACTGGTGATTGTTCAGCTCTTCTGGGAAAAATAATAATTTGGAGAGGCAGGTCTAGTTTTTAGTCAGTTCAAGGAACTGACATAACTGGTGAGCTACGTGATTTAAGTACTGACATAGCAAAGGATGCACCCAGCAAAAGAGAAAAAGGTGAGGGCTATCTTTCTGGTGGCAGCACAGTGTGAGCTTGTGTAAACCTTGATGAAAGTTTACAGAATTAAAAAATTACTGTAAAAAGGTTTTGTTGGAATTTGTAAGTATTTGCTAAACTCTGGAGTTGAGCAAACGGCAACTGGCTAATTCTGTTTGTATATACCCTTGTACTCTTCTCTGTTAGTTGCATTTGCAGCATTAGTGGTATCTCAAAATTTCTATCAGAACAAGCAAATTAGAAAGTCAGGTTTGTTTTCCTCTCTATCTATTAATGTCTGCTGATGCAATTCTTGATTCATTTGTATGTATGATTTTGTAAGGGAAAACTAAGATTTTGCTTTTAGTTCTGAATGCTCAGTTTTTTCCTAGTGAAGTCAACAGAATGAAAAATGCAAATTCTTTCTACTACTCTTGATGCCTTCGGGTGGTACAGTTTGTTTTCAGAGAAGCCTGGTTGTCATGGGAGACACAGTGGGAAATGTAGTGTTTTGAGCTGAAGACATTCTGTATCATCTTCTGTTGAACTCTGTAATACTGAGAATATCACTGTATGGACAGAATATGAAATAAATATGTTGCTACTATTGGTGTCAATTGGACTTCTTAACTCATTTTTTTTTGTTTTGTATGTTTTTGCCTTTTTTTTCAATTGCTAGATACTTAAAAAGTAATGCTGAAGAGTTCAAAATATGTGTAGTTTAAGTCACTAAGTACTAGTCTTTAATTAAGACAGAAATAGAAAATAGCAAATTAAAAACACCCCTAAAGCCTCACAGTTGCTTCTATACGACAGTTCAGCTTTAGCTAATTTCTTTTTATTCATATCATCACTTTTATCTGTTGTTTAATAAATTATCCTGCATAAATACGGAATACTGAGAACAGTTGTGTGTTTCTAAATAGCTGTCAGGCTGATTTTCAAATAGTCAGAAGCTGGGAGAAAGCTTGAGGGATGCTTGTTTATCTCTTGCTTTTTCTAGGACCAGCATGAATCATTTCTTGTAAATTGGGGGTTGGGATCTGTTTTCTGAAATAAAGAACTTCCCATTCTTTTTTTTTTTCCCTCTTTTCTTTTTTTATTTTTCCTCCCCCCGACAAAGAATGATCAATCCTGTATGATGTATGCATGCAGAAAATTACACAGTGTTTGTTTTAGACCTGGGAAGGAACAAATCCATTGTAGATCCAGATAATTGGTTGCTCTTGAGTTTGTACTGGTTCAATTCATCTTGTTGAATTGGCTGGAGACAACACACTGAACCAGCCAGGTCCTTGATCTGAACTGATATTGAAGTACCTCTGAAGTTCATCTGATCCAACAACTTACTGTGTGTCACCTGGCACTTTCAAACTTTGGAATTACTGTCTGTCAGGCAGAAATATTATAAGATGGGCTTGTCTTAGTCCTGGTGCATAGTTATTTTGTATACACCTGGACCTGGAAGCTAGGCAGTTCTCCCAACTTCTGCAATTCTGACAAAGTTTGACTGACCCCGTTGTAATTAGATCATAGTATTTACTATAGATTTTGTAATTTAGTGCTGAAATAGTAAATAAGGGATTCTGGTGACACCTAAATTCCCGGAAAAGAGACACTCAGAGAAACATTAATGGAGATAGAGAAATAGCTTTATTTGGAAGCTTCCAGGTGCACACCCTAAGTATGCGCACGTGGTTCAGTGATGTTACAGTGTTTATAACTTCCAATAATTAGCATATATGAGATATAAAACCAACCCTTAGTACACATTTCCCCTGGTGCCCACTCTCAGAAAGCTCAGAACTGTCCCTTAGAGCCTCTCCAAGGGCTCTGGGCCTTCTGTTTTGTCTTCAAGCTATCTTGCAGGTGCTTCTTCAAAACACTGTGTCCTTGGCAAAACTCAGAAATTAGTGAGAAAGTGCCCAGTGATTTCTAAATAGCACCGAATATGTTAGCAATCCAGGAAAACCTACATAATTCTACAAATTCTAGGAAATCTACAAAATAAACTAAAATCCCTAGGCATCACTGGTTTGAAAACTACACTAGAAAATTTTGAAAGTGAGAGGGTCTTACTATGTAGTACTCAGTCTTCAGAGAGGAATGCAATGTTGAACTTTAGCTCAAATTTTCAAGTAATTTGTTTCAACTACTCCAATCACCAATCAAATTTAGGCCAGGAATTAATTATTTTCCTCCTATTTACCCCAATGCAAATAAATAAGTAATATATGTTTAAAAAAGAGTGGGAACAGAGGGGGACCAGCTGTGATGACCTATTCAAATGAAATCTGTGTCGGGGGAAAAAAGTTTTTTGATACACTTTGTGATTAGAATTTGTTTGGAGAGTAAAAGCAATTAGTTGATGGATACATGTAACTAATTTGAAGAACTTTGTGCAATACCACTTCACTAAATGTTGTTTTATTTCAATTAGAAAGTTAATTTATAAATTTATCTGTCTTTAACATCTAACATAATTTTCACAGGCTTCATCAAATTATTTTCTTTTGGCCCTAAACTGCTAATTTGTACTTTTAGTTGAGGGTTTTTAAGAACTACTTTATTTTCCTACATTCACAATTCAGAAGATTATGTGTAATTAAATATTGGAATTGTATCATAACACTACCTGCAGTTTACCTTTGCAAAATCAGACAGATGTAATTGTCATGGTAAAATGGATTCTAAATTCATTGATGTGATATTACTTTCTTAAGATAATATTGAATCTTATGAAAATAATTAAAATGTTATATTGGACTTCAGAGTTAAAAGCTTCAAATATGTTTCTGTGTTTGCAGCTGCTATATTGCATCAGAGGATTCTCACATTGGGGAATATTGAATTTGCAATAGGATACCTAATGTCAATGTAATATCAAACTCGCATAACTGATGGTTTTTTAAATTGTTAATTTAATAGACTAATCAAGTGAATTATTTTTATATTTTGTCAGTAGCGTAGGATTAATGAGGAGGCTCATCTTGGTTGTTTAAACTGAAACTGAAGTGTATCATCCTGGTCAGTCCTAGTTCTATATGATTGTTCTAGGCAAAAGAAGGGAAAGGAAGATTCATGTTTTGTTTCTCTATGACAGCTCTAGAGATAATAGATCTCTAATTTTCACAGTCTAAGCAATCCTTAAATGGTGCAGATCTTGAAGGATTTTTTCCTCTTGTCTAAGAGGAGTATCTCACTACAGGAGGGATGACTTCATGATGACCCTGAATTAAAGAATAAAAATTGTTGCTTATTTTAGCATAGTTAAACGTTGTTAAACATCAGACACTTAAAATGTAAAAATATTAAGTGAAACAGCAGTAAAATTACAATTCAGCCCCAGAAGTGAAACAGGTGACTGATCAATCTATGTAAGGGCAAGCTGTCTTTATTTGAGGGTCAAAGGAAGGATTCTGTTTAGGATGGCTCACCTATCTTTTCCATTTTCTTGTTTTCTCAAGCAGAACATAAAATTTAAAAATCAGAAGAGGTGAGTTTTATTACTTAAGAGTCTGGTTTCAGGAAAGTGATTGTGAAGGTATTGATAAGAGGAAATATCATAGAAAATATTTTATACAGTAATGTAACACAAATATCCTTCAGATAAACTGTGAGTATGCCTATGAGTGCAAGTTTCCATCGATAGCCGTAGTTATGACTGTGTGTGCTTTCACAGAAAATCCCAGAAATGACCACAACTACCTGACATTCCTCTCAAAAAACCCCAAAAAAACAAACAAACAAAAAAACCCAAACCAACCAACCAAGCAAACAAAAAACAAACAAACAAAACCCAAAAAACACAACCCAAAACAAAACCAAGCTACACTTTATCTTTGCTTGCAGTAATCAATCTGAAAATTTGGACTGAAATACTACATGAAAATTGTTGACTATAGACATAGAAGGTTTTGAAGAATACTGAGTTAAACTACTTCCAGTGTTTTTGGAAAAAAAAATAAAAAAGAGATTAGAATAATATCTGGTTTCCGTCTCTGTGTGATTTAACCGGACAAAACAGACTTTTCTCTGATCTTGTATGTATCATATCATAGCATGAAGGATACCTGTTGGTGTTCTGAATATCTTGTAAGCAAATACTTCTGTACAAAATGGAAGGGGAATCAAATCAGCTAACCACCTGACTGTGTATGTAAGATGTATTTAAACTACGATGATAAGATTTCTCTTGTTGAAATTTTGGTGGCACAATGATAAACACCTGTGCTGGGCTCCATCTATAGCAGAAGAAGTGGCACTTACATAGATCAACATAACAGAAGCTGGAAAATCAAGTTAGAGAACCATGTTTCTACCTTTGTTGATAGTTGTGTTGAGTTCCGCTTGGCTCCCTTCCAAACACAGCTGTGAGCCAGTTAGCTGTTCTAACCCCCCTCCCGACAAAGGCAAAAAAAAAAAACCTAGCAAAAGGAAAAATTAGTAAAGTGATATATATATATATTTAGAAATATTTCATATATATACAGCTAAATACTAGGTACATATAATACAAGGATTCCAAACAATCCCAAACACCACCCAAAAAGGGAAAAGGGNGTAAGGGAATGATATGGAATACTTCCTTAGTTATGTCCCCAGTTTCTAGCGAAGGCCTACCACAGTAGCATTGGACTGTAAGGAATTAGGCACCCTGAAGTTGGTGTTAATGATTGGTTAATTGGTTGTTAATGGTTGGATATTCAGCAAAAATAAATAGATAAATTTCATTTTCTGTTTAGATTTGGTAGTGGGTTTTTTGGGTGATGTATGAGTCTGTTTTTTTAATGGTTTCAGGAAGGTGACTAGTTTAGTACACCATCCAAATTCTGGTGGACTTCAGACACTTTGGATGACACCTAAGAGGTCTGCTCTATATACCTGTTAATCTACTCTGTTTTCTTTCTATCAGTCCCTGTTGAAATGCTGTCAGAATGAGAATTTGTACCATTCAAAGGGTTGCCCTTTTAGAGCATTAAAGGCACTAAACATCTTTCAAAGATAAAATTCATTTGATGTTGTGGTACCTAGAACATTAATACGGCCAACAGTAAATACAGACTATTGAACATATCCTTTCCTGGCTAGCAGTCAGACTTCTTTAGTAGGGATTCTTTTATGCATACTCTCCCTTTTGAGCTAATGGGATAGTGACAACATATTTTCTAAAGAAAACCTCTGTATGAGAAAATTGCTTAGACATGCATAATCTTTTTCAAGAAGCTGTCAAGGAGTTGTATTGATGCTTGATGGTATGTTATTAACATGCTTACAAAAATAAATTAAAGGCAGTAGAGCAGGGCTGTTTATACTATTTGTGGTAATATTACCATTACTAATTACATTATATTGTAATACTAATACAAATCAACTCCTGGCAGTGACAGGATTAGTGTGGGTTGGTATAACAAGTCAAGACTTTAGACCTTTGAGTTCAGTTTGGCATTATATTGTTGAAAAGTGTTTTTTAATCTTCTTGTTTAATGTGCATGGAACATGTTTGCTATGCAAATTACTGCAAAGACAGCATATTGACTTCTGTTTTCAATTTAGGCCTGGATTTTGTAGAATTAGAAAAAAAGATACTGAAGACTGTATTATTTGTTTAAAATATTAAGTCTATGAAGATACACGAAAGGGGAGGTGTAATTTTTAATTTTATTTTTTTTTTAATATGGAGGTAATAGATAACAGTGAGATCAACACAGAACAAATATCTTAGGGTATAAATCAGCCTTTAACTGATTAGATAAACAAATGTGTTAATTGAATTATGCAATGGGTACTACCTCAACACAATCCCTTCCTCTCCCTCTGGTATTAACATCAGTTTAAGAACTGGAATAAAATCTGTGGCATTCAGATAGAAGTGAGAATAAGATTAGACTTACTAGAAACAAGGTATATGAATAATTGAATAGGAATGTCTGGAACAATGTAGGTTCTTTTTGTAAATCTTGACAAACTATTTTTTTCAATTTGTGAAAGGGAAAGTTACTAACAGTGGGCTCAGTCAGTCATATTCTAGGCATTGTAATCAGGGAAGCTTCTGAAGTTTCTCTCAAGCCTTGCTTTGTTTCTTTGATATCCCGGTGGTCTTCATTAGGATTACTTTATCACTATTCCTTAGAGAGAGAAAAATAAACTGATCACATTAATATTCTTGTGATTTTATTCTGACTATTGTCAGAATTTTACACTCATCTCTTTTGAATGGCATCAGTAATTACCTGTACCCCTCCTCCTCAATGAGGTCTGCTGCTCCCTTCTTTATAACATAGAATCGACATGCTACCTATGCAAATCTTTACCAGGAAGTCTCCCTCAATCTCTCTCTCAATCTCTCAATCAATCTCTCTCTCTCTCTCTCGATAGATATATATTCCCAGCATGTTCTAGATCTTATAGAATTCATGGGATTGGAGTCAAAGCATTGAATTGGGGGGAAAACTAGTATGTGGAACCTTAGTACCAATTTCGAAGTTGAAATACTGTAATTTTAGTGAAATGTAGGTTTTTATGACTAAGAGTCTTCCCACCATACTAGCATCCACCTCTGAGATGTAAAGGGTTGTCATGTTCTCAGAAAGAGAAAATCAGTGAGGGATTTTATTTCTTTTAAAGAGAGATTCAATTCCACTTTGTTGGGGACTTTGTTTGGTTTTATTTGTTTGTTGGTTTATTCAGGGTTTTTCAACACACTGTCACATAGCATTTGGAAATCTCTGGAGAGTACAAAAAGTATGCTATTTTTTCCCATTGCATATAGTTTGCTAACTTAATGCTGCTGCTGTTAAACCAGTCTGTCCCCTGGATGTTGCTGCATGTTCAAAAAATTGACCTTTCTGGAGTTTCACCTGAAAAGAGTTTCAGTCATGAGAGGTGATACATAGACCTTTATCATCCATCTTTTTCAAAGTGTATCCTCAGAATAAGTGAAGTGCATTGAACAGCAGTGCAAAGAGCCAGTCACTGTTGGTCAGGTAGTGGTTTGAATCTTTGATCTTTTTGACCTTAGAGTTACCAGTAAGTAGTTTACTTGTGTTTTTTAACAGATAAATCACATCTACTTTGAGCTAAATTGAAACCACCAATTTATTTCATGTAGTCATGATCCACTCAAGCCTAAATAGTAGTCATCTGTTTCTCGAAAACCACACATTATTCTGTCTTATTATGACCCTGTCTTTCTTTTTTCTTGCCCTTGAAATGAGGGTGGAAGACTTCACAGATCATAATTTTAGACAACGCTGAAGAAGCAAACTACCACAATAATTCGATTTGCAGGATGGTAATATAATATTTTATGGCTGAAACCAGTTATAAACTCTCATCATTAACAGTCAGTCGGGATCTGTTTCAGTCATAAAGATTTGCACTATACTAGAAATTCAGAGGTATTTTGTTAATACTTTGATGATGTTGTCCTTATATGTGGATTGCATCTAGATGTCTGTGTTCAAAATAAAAGAAGACTTCTGCTGGAATTATATTAATACCTTACATGTGATTTATATCTATCAAATGGTCTCATGTCAGGAAATCAACATTAATTAGACATTACATAGACATTAAGTAGAAGAGAGCAATGATTTGACTGTAGAATATGAAAGATGAATTTGCTATCATATTTGCACTGTCTTTGCAGTGTTAGTTCCTCCTTACAACTCATGTTAATCATTACTACTCATGTACCAGAGGCTTATTTAACAAAAGATTCTGGGACAAAGGTAGAGGATATAGGTTCATGAGGCAATGGTGGCTAAGAGATGTGACTCTTAACAGTAAAATTTTTGATAGCATAGAGTATTATGTTGCAAGTACAGAGATGTGTGTGGGAATCAAAACTGAATTTTGCTTTCTTCTGATGGGATGGAATTTCAGTCATCTTCAAGACATTTCTGTTGCTAGATTTTCTGTGTTCTGTATAGAAGTATAGGTAGATTCTAGACTAGGTTTAAAAAAAAAAGGCAGTGAAAAATGCACATTTTTGTTTCTTTGACAGAATGTCCATTTGTCTTTCTAAAAACCTACTTGATTACTCATATAGAAAAATAATTGTATGTCGTGAACCTTTTAGTTCTAACACTGACATTATATTTTTACTTGTTTTTCATTCTTTTTTAAAAATTACAGTTTGCCTTCTAAGTTTTTACATCCTCTAGAAAGTGACTGTGCCTATGTGGGTTTTTTCTTGGTTTTGTTTTTGAAAACCTGTAAAATTGCTAATCTCTGTAACTGATTTAGTTGCTACTTTTACTTCCTGCTGGTGTTTTCCTCTTCCATGAGGAGCAACAATCATCAGTAGATATTATTTATTTAATATTTTTCAGTGTGTTTTCAAGTCATGTAAATTACAGCATTTAAAAATAAAGGGAAGGTGTAGGCAAAAGAATTCTGAAGTAAATTTAAACCTGGCCAGCTGGCAAAGAAGAGAACCCACGGAGTTGGCAAGGACTTAATCTAGTGTTGCTTCTTCAATTAAATATTTACTATGGTGGTATTTTATGTGTGTGTTAATGTGTCGAAGTGCAAATCAGTCCGTCATCTTTATTTGTCCTTCTTTCTGTCATCTGCTGGCTCTGTTATTTCTTCCTCATAATTAAAAGATCAGTAGTTCATTATGCTTGAATTCTTCATAAATGAAGGGAACATTATAGAATCTTCACTGATATTATAGGATCCTCACAGGGAGGTATAATCCTGTGTAAGAATCCATGCAGAACTGTATCGTTGCTAGACTGTATGTTGGTGTGGTGCAGCTGCTCACAGGCTCTCTAAATGAACAATTAAATGCTATGCTGTCCTGCCAGTTCTCATGTATATATACACACTACTGTTGAAGAGAAGAAATGAACAAAGGAAATTATGCTTGCTGAGCCCTATTCATGATCAGCCAAAAATGATTCTCATAGTTTTTCCTAGTACACTGCTGTTAGCACTACCTGATTTGACCGATTATAGTGTATTTTATTTTTATTTCTATGCAAGATCCTCCCATACTATTTCAATGGGAGAAAATTGAGAATTATGGTGGAATAATGATGCTACTATATTACAACCAAAATTACAGTAAATTCTTTTGAATACAGCAATTTCTTGTTAGTTTGTGTTGTATTGTGGGTTTTTCTTTTAAACTGTGTAATTGTCATTTTCCTGAAATGAGTGATCAACAGTCTGTAAAATGAATTTTTTGAGGAATACAAGTAAATCTTTATTTTTATTCTTCTTTAGGTACTGACATGTCAGACATAGATTTCAGGTTGTGTGAGCCTCACTGGGAGAAATGGGCATTGAACCTCAGTTCCTTAAGTCCTTATTTGGTGGGAGTGAGAGACGTGGCTGTTGAGAGTCCCTTATGGTCTGGTCTCTTTGTTTCAGGGAGATTTACCTGTTTAGAAAGTTTGTGTATATGCATTTCCCTTGTGTAATTCAGACAGCTTCACTTCCCACAGGCACTGTGTGACAACATCTGTCAGCAGTGTTTGAAGAGACCAAAGTTAAGTATTAGGTGTCCAGGTAACCAAGGTTCTTCAGAAAGCAGGTTTAACTTGTGAAATTGAGCTAAACTTGTGAGGATAACAAAGTGCAGCAGGCTTTCTTCCTCAGGCAAGGTTATGATTTCTAGTGCCTGTATTTTTTAATATATGATCCTAACAGAAAAGGAGAGGAAAAAATTAAGAAGTTTGATTAATGGAAGAAGCCTAGAAAGAGCTAAGTATGAGGACTGATGTCAGAGCTCTTAGGCTGGAAAAAACATTCCATTAATTTTAGTAGGAGTTTTGACTGCACAAGGACTTTCAAGTTCAAGTGCTTTCTTGTTCATTAAAGGATAGAAGGTAATTAGAAATAAAGCACAGAAAAGATTTTATATAGTATTGCTTTTGTCAGCTGAAAAAAATCCATATTGTTGTAGGAGTTTTAGTCTAATCTTCTCTCCCTTTCTTGCATAAAATGATGACACAGTAGGTTGTTTTCATTACTCTTAGAGGTCTGTGCTTCTATCTGTTCATTTTTTTGGGAAAAAGCAATTGGCAAGTTTTTTCCCCATTTTCCTCCTTACTGTTGGACTGCAATCTCATCTTTGATGCTGACTTTGTCATTTCCCTCTTTCATCCAAACTCTTTAGCTCAAGATATTCCCATAACATTTTTGTTTGTAAATGGTGGATAATAAATGAAATAAAAAGTTAGAGTGAATTTTAGTTGAAGGATTTTGCTGATGTCAGCTTATGAATCAGAGGAACAATTGGAAAGAAAAAGACAAGACTGTACTAAGTTTTATAGAAGCAAATATTGCATGTTTTATAATACCTTAAATTATGTTGACTTTTGAAGACCTGTTAGGGAAGAAGCTGTATATTCTTAAGACCTTTTGAATCAAGCCCTGAATTTTACATGTATGGCAGTCATGAGCCATTTCGGAAATCATGAATTTAGGTCATTATCTGATGGGAATACTTCCTACACTGACCTCAGGGACAAAGGACTCATATTCTGTTAGAACTTAATTCTTTGTAATACTTAAAAATAGGTTTTATTTTACTTGTTCCTTACAGCTATTTTTTCCCTCTCCTCTGTGTTAAAAGCTTTTTTACCTCAGCCTCTAGGTGTAATTTGTTGTGTGAAAAGTATGGTCCAAGTTTAATTCCAGTTGGAATTGCCACTGGAAAACTGAGAAGAGAGATTGCTTTCTGTGCTGATGGGCACAGGGAAGCTGTAAAAAAATGGCAGGGGATCCAGAGAAGCTATTGTGAAACTGTTGCTTTCCTGATTCTCTTTACTGTCCTTGCAATACATAGTGATCTTAACTATTCCCAAAAGAACGGAAGAGTGAGAAAGATGCATTTCACTTCTGATGTAGCAATAGTCTGCTTTTTGTAGGGAAAAAAAAAACAATGTATTTTATGACGCCATGAATTTGTCTTTTCAATCTGCAAATTGTTACATTAATGAGATTTTATTCCTGCTCATTCCTATTTTATTTTCATGGTCTCACCAACCTTTCAACTAGCAGAGAGAATGGGAGAAATAGTAGTTATTTGTTGTGATGGAAATTTGTCTTGTGATTCCTTACCAGTTATTTTCAGGAAACCACTTATTATTATTTCTGCAAAGGTGTCTTATTTCAGTAAAAGTGACTAACAAGTAAGGAGGTATTAGTTTATATGGACTCTGCTTTGAAAAGTTCATCACTTTTATAAAGTGCATAGAATGGTGCAATATACATTCTAAAAAGAGATCTTGGCCAACAGGGGCTCTTTCTTTGCTTTTTCACCAGTTTAATTCTATTGCTTTGGTGAATTGCTCTGTATTTGTACTCATGTAAATGAGGAAAACAATCATGTAAAAGAGAAACAGGTAGATTTTAAAATAAGGCATTCTCAGTGGCTTTACCTTACTGTTAAACTACCCTTAAAATCTCCATGGATTATATAAGTGACTTTTCATTCAGAGTGCAAGACCGAGTAACATTTCTGCTTGTGTAAGATCAAAAAACATTTCTGATTGTGTAAAGCATTTTAATTTTGGAGTTTTGTGGGTTGTTTTTTGTTTGTTTGTTTTTGTCCAATTAAAATTTTAGGTGACAAAGAAGGGACTTCTTTAAGTTAGTTGGAAATGTGACTTCAATATCAGAGGGGAATACTTTTGGTAGATAAAATACTTAGGATGACTTCTTGCTTTCAAGGGAATTTCTTGAAAAAGCTTTCAGAACTGTGATGCAATTTTCCAACAACACAGGACTTGTGTGAAATATCCGAGGTACCGATTGGGAGTAGTTTGGAAGAGACATGTGTTTTCCATTGCAAGTAAAAGCACTATTTGATGTAAAGTTTTCTGAAGGTTTTGCTCACTGTACAGTGCTAAAGGAGCAGATAAACCATTCTGTACAGAATACTAATGTTCTTTCTGAATATGGCACACAGAGTGCTTGTTTGCAATTTGGGCATATTACTCTACAGAGAATGGATTTGAAACTGTCTGACTTTCCAAAACCATTACTCTTAATATAATGTTCTCTCTCTGAGAAGCTCTCTTTTCTCAAATAAAATAGAACAGTGCAAAGGCCTGGTGCTAACTTGATACCTGACTTTCTGACTGTTCTTCCAAATGCATGTGTTGCTCTGGCTTAGGTAGTTCAGAATTATTATGGTCCTGGCAACTCAGTTCCTCTAGGAATAGTCAAATTTGAAGGTTTTACAAACTTGGTAAACTACTGAACTTTTCCTCCATGGTTCTCTTATAGTCACATACACAGAGAGTCTTTATGACTCTAGTCCTTGGAGACATGATATTTTGGGGTGTCTGAGTATTGTACTCAGGAGGGAACCTGAAGTAGTACATAATGCTATTTATATTCAGCAGTTAGTAACAGAGCATGAACATCCAATAATGCTCCCACATTAAACACAGCTTTAATTGCAGTTTTAAAGATCTGCTGGTTTTGCTTTTTAGAGTCTTGAGGTTGATTAATAATATCTTAATAAAAAGCTTAATAGTGCATTAAGCTAAAAAAGAGGAAAGTTTCTTCTTATCATGAGACAACTTAATAAGTCACTAAACAGAACAATAAAACCTCTCAAAATCAGTTACCTGACTGCAGCAAAATGTTATACAAGCAGCCTTCAGAAACCACTGATATTTGATGTAGCATTTTAAGTATTACCACCCATATGTTTGGTAACTCTAGGGTGTGGCCTCTGAAGGTTGTGAACCCTCATAAAAAGTCATTTATATGTCCTCAGTAGAAATTTGCTTGCATTTTGCTTTCTGTATTACCAATATTGGGCCACTGGGGAGGTGGGTTATTTGAAGATCTGTAGTAAGAATGACACATCTTTTTTATTTAAATATTATTGCTTTTTAGGCACTGAATTTTGGAGATATGCCGAAGTACTTGTGGGAGATTTGGGTACCTGACAAACCATGGGTGGTAAGATATCAGATCCACTGAAATAAATAAAATAAACATTTAATTTTAACATAGGTATTTTGGACCCTGCTGTCACTGAATTCAATGGGCGAAACTCCTGCAGGGCTTGTAAGAAGTGCGTTACTGCAAATTTATGCAAGTATGTTTCCCTTCTTTTCATTATTGTCACACTGGTGTAAAGTTGAAGTAATGCCTGCAGTGAACTAAACTGTGTGGTAGCACCTGACAGGGAGATGAGAGAATTGCTCAGCTGAAGTTTATAAGACTATTTCTCTTATGTTTCCTCAGACAAGAAATTGGTCAGTTATTGCGTCTCAGAGCAATTAATGGTTCACAGTTGGACCTACTGAATAGTACCTTTCTTCAAGCATCCTCTTCAGAGTCTTATTTAACACTTGCACTGGACTCCAACCCAGTAAGCCAAGAAAAATAGCAATCTGCTTTTGAGCATCATGTGGACTTCTCAGAAAAGGAGTCTGGCAGATAATGTCTGTCCTCCACTATCAGAGACAGTAATCAAAGAACTAGGGTTCAGTGCTTTGTTTTCTAAAGCCCTGCATTAAGGAGGAGCCATGGACTGTTCAGATGGTCACTTTCTTTGCTGTGCAGAACTCCAGTCCAATCTGTCAGTTTCCACACTGGATGTTTATGTGAGGTGAAGGACTGTAGAATCTGTCCGCTGTCTATACTTCATGCAGAAGTTCAAACTTCCTATTGTTTTAAAGATTGAAAATAATAAATGCAACTTAAATTTAGTTGCATCTTACAATATATTTATTTATGTTTAACTATTCAAACTATCAAATTACAGGAATATGTTGTTTCCTTTATAATACAGGCCTCATTCCCCAAAACAAAGCACTTTTTGGCCCCTATTTTAAGATACATTGGAAGGAAATTTCCTGGAAACTGGAGTTTCCAGCATCAGATATTAAATTTTAAACTACATTTTCTAACTGCCTACTGGATGTTTTACTTTCTAGACTTAATATTAGTGTATTTTAGCTTCAGTGTAGGCATTTCAGAGATAAGGGGTTTGCTTTCATTTTTTTAGTGTAGAATATTCTAAATAAACTTTGTTGAATATGTTACTATAAAATTGATTTAGATTAAAAAAAATAGATATCTATCTGCCTCCTTTCTAATGATAGAGAATGTGGTGGTTATAAATTATTTCATTACCACAAGAATGTTGAAGGAAATTTTCAGTGAAAAAAGGCATTATATCCAGTTAAGACTAGGTAATTTTAAGTGAACATAGTAATAAATGGACTTCACAGTTGGACTAGATGATCATTGTAGGTTCTTTCAAAGGGAAATATTGTATTCCTCGCTATTTCAGCTCCAGACACTAGAAATCTATGTGCCTATAGGTATATATAAATTCTTATGGACCACACTGAGGTGGATTCAGGCAGTGGAATACCATATGAGACTACATGTACACGTACTTTCTTAGGTCAGCTTTGGTATACCTTTTCTTTGTGGCAGTAAAATGTTTTATCAGAAACTGACAAGTCTAATATTTTATTTCATTATATATTAAATTTAAAATAAAAAATGCCAGTGTATTTTTTTATTTAAATCCATAAGAACAATGTATATGTAATGCTTCATGGCTGAGTCCACTCTTTGAGGTAAATTATATTATTCTATACATCACATTGTAAAAGCTGGGTTTTTAACAGTTGTATGTGTTAGGAAATATTTTTCAGGAAGTTGAATGCTAATTAGTAGAAAGTAAGTTCTAAAGTAACTAAACAGGAAGAAAGTGCTAAGCTTTTAAGCTAATTTATAGAAGATTCTATGGAAGTATCTCAGCCTTTCCCTATGAATTGTTGCTCTTTGTCAAACAGCTTTTTTTTTTTTTTTCAGCTGGGTTTATTACTTAAAGGGATTTAAACGAAAGGATGAAGTATTTCCCATTCTTGTTCTAGGTTTTTTAAAAAAAAAATTGAATCTTTTTTTTCACTTTATCAGCTGATAGAGGGCATGAAAAAACGTTTTGTTTTGTTTTGCTTTTTTTTTTTATAACTGACAACGGTAGCCTCACTAATCAGTTTAATTAAAAGTTGGGGATTTTGTGCCTGTGAATGTTAGGCTTTGAAAAAAATCCTCCAACCTGTTACTTATGGAAAGTATTTTAGGTATTTTAATTTATCATTTTAATATTGATAGGTGTTCACAATCTGAGAAATAACATGTTCGTGATCTGCAGCACATATTACAATGCATTATTGAGTATGAATAAAGTTGTATTCTTGCTTTTTTTAAAGACAGTTGAATTACCTGTGAGTACTTTGCACATAAAAATAGCAATTACACGGCCTCTTTCAAAAGGATTCTTGGCAAAGCAAATCTCCATTAACATTGCATGTAATAGAATTTAAAAAACCCTCTTAAAAGTTTCAGACCTAATGGATTTTCTATTTCTTGAAGTTCAATTTTAGCCATTGCCTTTAATTTTGGTTGTATCTGGACCTAAATATTAGATGCTGATTCTCTTAGGTAAGTGTTTCATGTACCTGATAAGCAGCAGTACCGACAGCATGATTTTGTAGGGGAACTAGGCTGGGATGAGATGGATGCAGGAATGGAAACACAGCACTTGGTGATGAATAGTCTAAAATACTTTTAGCGTGTGGGAGAGATGAGAGCACATGCCTTGCAATTTGTCTTTTAAGAAGCGTATTTTACAACACACACACGTGCATGCACACACACACACACACACACACATATATGAACACCGTTTAAAGTTACATTTCCTTCAGCAAAATTCAGATCAGCGTGCAGGGGTGCAGGACACACACTCCATGTACATCCTGTCTGGGTCCTTACCTCTATAGATTTATAAATCACACTGTTGGCATAAGCCACTATAAGCTAAACTAGTGAGCCATGTGGCCTCACTAGTCACATAGCTTCAGGCCCATCTCCTTGATGCCACTCAACCATAAGGCCAACTAGCAGTTGTTACTGAGGGTTCTATCCTTCTGGTCTCCCAACTCAAATGTGTTACAGAAGTGTGAACTCAGCAACAATTATATGATAGAGTTTAGCTAGTGCACCTTATTTTGACATCTTGTACTAGGTTAATTTTGTTACTTTCAGATGTAGTCATGGTTCCATTTTCTGAGCAGTGCTTTTGGGTGGACTCTTAGCTTGTGACGTGATCAAAATGATCCCTGCTAGAAGTATAATGGTACTTTGACATTGACAATATTAACGTCTGTTCCTTGGTGGTGGAGACACCATCTCCCACCCCAACACATTAACACAGAATTCTAGGAGTATACATGTGTAGGAGGGAGAAAAAAATATGGAATAGTCAAAAGCAGAAGGAAGATTTGTGGAAGATTTATTATGTGCACCAATCTTGTGGCTGAGCTTGACCTAAAGTAACAGAATCTTTCTTTGAAAGAGGAAGGAGATGCAGAGCTGTAGGAAATGGGCTAAGGTTAAAGGAAAGAATCCAAGACTATTCATATATCTCATTTGGCTATGTTCCACAGAAATGACTTGATTTCCAAACAGTAGATTGTGGAGAAATACTTTTTTTCCCCCTTAAAAAAAAAAAAAAAAAGACTGTCTCTGTTCTTCAAACTAGATGACAATAAATACTTGAGTCAGGATTGTGAGAAGTGGAATGTCCTGCACATGTAAATTTTTGGAGTCTGCATATAACAGATATTGTTATTAACCCTGGCAGAAGTTTTCATAGTTTTTATTTTGTTCTGAGAGTAACTCTTTGTGCTTATAAGGAGGTAAAAGAGGAGTGTTGGAGAAATACTGATCTACTTTGTAATTAGATTTTAGTTATTATGTCTTTATTTTCAAAGGTAAGCTTCTTTGCAGATTAGAACTATCATTGAAATTGCTTTTGAAATAGCTCTTTCAAATGAATCAAAATACATGGTGGTCAATGAGGTATTGCTCTTCTGTCTCAAATGTGGCTGAAATGAAACTGAACAATCCCAGGTTTATATAAAAATAAATGTTTACATATATATCTTGACTTCATTCCTCTCTCTAATTAGTAGCATGCAATGTACCATCCTCATTTTTGATTCACCCCCTTGGTGCCTGAACCTCCCCTTAGGGACTCCAGCTGTTTTCCTCTCCTGCTGTAATTGAAATCAAACTTGTTGCAGCCTGTAATTGATAGTGAATCTAACCATCTAATGTTTTATATGAGACAGATGCACAGCAGAAGCACATGAAGCAGCATATGGAAAAGCAAGTGCCCTACTGGGGCAAAGATAGATTCATTCTATTTTGTTAAACAATATTCCAATACTTGGATCAACTAAGTAACCTACATTTTAGTAAGTTAAATTTGTAGAAAATTCGGAGTATATGTAATGTATTATTTGAAATGGCTAGGCTTTATCTTTTTGTCCTCATGAAGAACTGTACTTCTAGACTGCTTTTACATATTTGCTTTGCCTGCTCTTTTCTCTTGAGATGTTAAAGAAAAGTACTCTAGTTTTTGTTGCAATGTTGTTATGACAAGTCTAATGGCTCATAAGGGAACGTAAATCTAGATGTTCTCTCTCACCCTTGTTTTGGCATCTAGTGCAAATCATAATCTTGTATAAAGAATGCATCTTTTTGTCTCTGGGTGAAGACATTTGCTAAGAATCTGCCATTGGAAGCAGGATGCTACTGTCTTGTCAGTATTTCAATATATTCCTGTTTTTCATTCTCTTTTTAGACATATAATGCTTCCATTCTTTGTGAATAAAATAATAACATATTTCTAATTATTATCCTATACCCTCTCTCCTCACCTTCTCTTTCTCTGTCTCCCTCTCTCTCTCTTTCTAGCATATAAGGGGAAAAAAACCCAACCAGACATGTATTTTTCTATTTAAGTAATGTCTTAATATTTTAAGATGGGGGGGTTGGTGTTCCTTTTTTTTTTTTTTTCTTTTTTTTTTTTCTTTTTTTTTTTTTTTCCTTTGTTTTGATTTTTTTTCCCCTCTCTCTGCTGGGGATCTACTCGGCTTTCTACACTAGAAGAATTATATAGTTTAAATATCATTCTTCTACCTCTAGCTTATCTTTGTGACTCAACACACAGTAATTAAATATAGAACTAAAGAGAAGTTGTAGGTTAATAATGACTTTGTTGGCTGCTGGATTTCATGAGATATTTTGACAAATATTTTCTTAGCAGAAATAATGCAATTGTCCCCTGTGTGGATTTCTTCATATCTGGTTTTGAAAGGAGCCTCACATGTTCCTTCCAGTGCTACTGATAACAAGGTGTTATCAGCACATCTGGCTCAGGCAGACTTTGAGCAACTGCATCTGTAACTGAGACTGAAGACCTAACTGAAGTAAAAAAAAAATCACATTCTGTACTGTTTCTGACTCTAAATATGGTTGCCCTGTGTAAAGTTCAGCAGGATTTCTCCAGGGGTAGCAAAGTTCCTTTAGGTCTATCTAAATATTAGCTTTCTGATGAATACTTATAAAGAGATTTGGAGGAAAGCTAGTTATTCTGTAACTCCTCAGATAATACCTGGTTTCTCAGGGACCTGAGAAAAAATAGAGAAGGAATTAACTTCTTTACACTGTTCGCATTCACAGTGGAGATGATTCTCATTAAATATTTATCCATCATGGAAAAGGAAGAGAGTTGAGTAATCAAACAGTTGGTGTTAATTTAAATGTCAAACTACAATTAGAAAAAACATCCTTGCAATCAAATTTTATTGTGGTTTCCCAGTCTGTTCTCTGAAAATATCCCTCACTCATGGATTACCACTCTGAAGGAAGAGAGGAGAGTACAATATGGGTTTGACTCAAATTCCCTGAACTTTTTCCTCTTTCTGAAAATTCCATAAACTTTCTTTGACTCAGTAATGCCTTCATAAGGTTAACTTGAGGCTGTCAATTATTTCTTGCAAATAGATTTTCTTTTAACTTAATCATGCCCTGAAAGATCTGAAGCCACTAGCTACACTTTCTTTGTGACCTTAATGAAACGAATACAAGTGATAGCAAAGGCAGAAGTTGGTGTGCTTTTTTAAGTGGTTGTTGTTGTTTTTTGACATCTCTGGTTCCTTCAATTTTTGTGGTGATGAAGCTTATATACAAAGTAATGCAGTATTTTTAATGTTATTGCAACATCAACTCATCTCATACTGTCTTTGTCAGATTATTTGTCTGATACTATTTCTAATAGAATCATCACAACACTTTGAGTAGTTAAATATAGTTTTCTAATATTAAAATGTGTTTTGAATATCACCAAAGCTTGCCACAGACTTGCTGGGCAGCCTGTTCTACAGTTTGATAATATTTGGGAAATTTTTTGCCTTCATACCACATTAGAATTTTTTTTGTTGCAGCTTGTATCTGTTGCTTCTCATCCTGCGACTGTGCAAAAAGTGTCTGACTCCATGTTCTCCAGTCCCTTCTGTTAAGTGGCTAAAACTGCAATAACTGTCAGATCTTGAGGGTGAGCACATGCAGCTCTCAGAGGCCATCTGTATACTCTCAGGTCTTCTGCTAGCATGGTGACCCTTTGCTGGGCGTATTCCTGTGGTTTTCTTGTACTGGAGAGCTCAAGATTGGAAATATCATTCCACATGCAGGCTCACAAGTTGAATAATAGAATCATTTAGGTTGAGAAAGACCTTTGACATTATTGAGTCCAATTGTTCACACTGTCAAGTAAGCAGTGTCCCAAAGTGCCATGTTCCTAAGCACCACATCTACATGTCTTTTAAATACCTCCAGGAATGATGACTCCTTCACTTCCCTGGGAAGCCTGTTCCAACACTTGACAACCCTTCCAGTGATGAAGTTTTCACCAATATCCAATCTAAATCTCCACTAGAGCAACTGGAGGCCGCTTCCTCTAGTTGTACATTTTGTTGCTTTGGAAAAGAGACTGACATACTGAATAGAAAATGATTGACTCCTAGAGCTTTCTGAATACATTTTTTCTGTTGAAGTTTGTTTAAGGACACACTGTTGACTCACGCTCAAATGGTTGTTCACCAGGTGCAACAGATCCTTTGCTGCAGAACTGCTTTCCATCTAATTGCCCCCCAGGCTGCATTGCTGCATGGAGTTATTCTATCCTGTGCCAAAACTCTGCCATTGCTGCACTTGAGGTACCTGTTGCAAATTTATCCAGCTTGTCAAGCTCCATTTAAATAGGAGCCCAAACTTCCAGCATGCAGAGTGCTTACTCCGACTTAGTATCATCTTCAAAGATACAAAGGCTCCTTTCTACCTCACGATCCAGTTTATTAATGAAGACATCAGCTGAAAAGACATTATTGGCCGAATTATGCCCCCTATGAACAAGCTGCCCATTGGAACCATTTGAACCTGCTGGTCCAAGCAGTTTTTCCAGTCACCTGGTAATCCACCCATCAAAACTGTATTTTCATCAATTTGTTAGTATGCACAAAAAAAAAAAAAAAAAGAAAGAAAAGGCACGCAGCTAAGATCAAGGTCCCCCCTTTTTTTCACCAGGGCAACCATCTTATCACAGAAGACATTCAGTCTGGTCAAGGATGTTTTGCTCTTGGTAAATGCATGTAGGATGTCCTTCTACTGTATATGCCTGGGTGTGGCTTCCAGGAGGATTATTTTGAGTCAGGCTAGACTGACTGACCTGCAGTTCCACCAGTGATCCTCTTCCTTTTCATCCAAAAGTGGATGACTTCTCCAGTCATCAGAAACCTACCCCAATGACCCAGATGTTTGTAAGATGATTAACAATGACCAGTGTCCCATGCATTTAATGGCTTTCTGCCTCAGTCTTCTACTGGGAATAATTCTTGAGTCTCTCAGACCCTGGCCCAGGCTCAGAGGACCTGAGAGGCTTGACACAGTCATTTCCAGTAGAAACAGAAGAAAAGAAGGTGTCTAGTACCTCAGTTTTTTCTGTGTCCTTTGCCACAAGATTCCCTACAGTTTGTGATGGCCTCACATTTTCTTCCATCTTCCTTTCACTAATAATGAAACATTCTTTTTACTCTTCATAGTTCACTAGTATCAACTCCAAGACAGTATTGGCTTTTGTAACTCAACTGAACACAGTCAGGATTTCTTGTTATCCACACTGACCTTATGCTGTACATGTTTGACTTTGTGGGTATCACTTTTCTTGTGCTTTGAAGAAGTTGTCAATGATGGTCAGCCAGCTCTCCTGAGCATCTTTACCCTCCAGGGCAGTCCCATTAGCCCCCACAAAGCAGATCGCTGAAAAAGAGCATCCAAATTTTTTTTTTTTTTTTGGGTGATAGGTATCACTGTGTGTCTTCTGGTCAGTTTGTCAGCCATCTGTACACCTGTATCAAAAAAAAACCCCAACAATTCTTGATGCTTGATTTTGCTCTTTCAGAAAATGCTGGGGAGGGTTATCTCCTCTGAGAACCACCCATGTGATTGTGAGGTTCCACCCAGTTTCCTAAAGGAGGCTTCATTTCTTCATCTTGATCAGTAATTCTTTATCAGACACTCATCACTGCACCCACCCTGATCTTGATCCATCAGTTCTGGGCCGGTTGGTCACCTGCTCCAGTGCAAATCCATGAATTCAAGCTGCCCTTGTCTGTAGAGTGCAACTTTTCCTCCTCAGTGGTCCCGTGGAGGACCCATCATAGGTTCCCTATGATGTGTTTTCAACTCCACATGCATTTGTGTAGAGGCTGTTGTGATAAGCCCCTGAGCTGCACTATATTCACAGAGTATAATCCTCATATGTTATGCTTGTGCTTGACACTTTTTTACTTTCTCCTATCCCTCCTCTAAGTCTCAGATCATTTGTCCACCATCTCCAGATATTTAAAATCCTCACTAGATTGGCAAGCTTCTCTGCAAGGCTGAGTCTTGCTCCACTTTATTGAATATATCATGGCATAGAAATATTTCAAAATATATGTTTAATGTGTGCATACAAAATATCTGTGCATATATTTAGTGTCCCATGTTTAAATACTCTATGCAAATTCATGAAGAGAACAGGCACTTTGTGTATGTGTATTGTTCAACATTTGTGCACAGCAGGAGAAAGAGGAGAATGTAAGAAACTTCCTGAAGTACTGAATAATTGTCTTTTTGACTTGTTATATTGCCTTCAGCTTTTTATCTCCCACATGCTTTACTGGCATTCTTATCTTTCAGTCTGATTTTTCAAATGGTACAATGTGTTTTTGTTTTTTTGAACATCACTGAAATGAGAAACAGAAAACAGTCATACACATGCCTGGCCAATTTGATCCTGATGATTTATCCTTCTTTGTAAAGAAGGTATTGAAATGTTTTGTAGAGTCAGATCATGTATAGGGATGCAAAACACTGGAGTAAAAGAGATACAGCGTTCATGTTCTTTTCTTCTAGAACTATAATCATATATGAAATAAATTTAAAAAATCATCAACATGTAGTATTCTGAACACATTTGAAATGTAATACTGAATTGTGCTATCAAAAAAGACATTTTTGCATACTCCCACAGATTTATTTTCTTTAAAAGTTGTGTTTCTTGTGGGAAAAGAAAAAGATAATTTTCATGGATTTGAATATTTTAAGGAAGATATATCTATCATTTCATGTTACTAGATGAAAATCTTTTCTGGTAAAGGAGTGCCACAAAAGTTGTCTGAGTGGTGTTTTCTGATAATATATTTATATGGTAAGTTTCTTGAACATTCCCATTTTTATATCACTGTTTATGCTCTTTTGTTTTCGTAAACCACTGCTTATCATTGTAAGTGGGAAAGACAAGGAAGTATTCATGAGAACAGTTGTTCATAAGTTTTCTTCACCAGTCTTATGTTTAGTAAAATAAATTTACTTTTCATGCTGAAGGAAGTGCTTTCAGTAGTATTTTTCCTTGGAGAAGGAGAGAATTAAAAAGAACATTATGTTTCATAATTCAAAGATTTTATGATCTAGTGTTAAATACAAAGGTGAAGTAGGATAGACTGTGTGATTCACAATAATATCAACTTTAGTCTTTAGTCTGTCTTCCCTTGATCGAAGATTATGTGTCACAAAAATGGTATTCTTGTTCTGTTGATGTTTACCTGAGACGATGTTTCTTAAATATCCTTTCTCAAATGCTTCTAAATATTCTCTGTATTAGAGAACATGCAGAGTGTTATATAGCTTCTTGAATGTTATCACGCACCATGTTTAGACAATGGATTGAAGTCTTATTACTTCACTGACTGAAACTGGAGTTTAAATATCTATATTGTGGATACTTTGGGTGTCTGTGTCTAGAGTTGCAACACAACCTTCAAGTTCATCCTGTTTTTTGTTTTGTTCAGGTTTTTTTGTTTGGTTTTTGTTTTTGTGTTTTTTGTTTGGTTTTTTTTTTGGGGTGTGTTTGGTTTGGGTTTTATGTTATTGTTTTTTCCAAATCATATCCAGAGAATTAGTTAAAATAGTTTGGAAAAACTCTGCTTACAGAGGTCGAAGTTTTTATCCATCTTTTTTGTGCCATGTGACATCAGATTATGTCCTCATCATGACCTGTAAAAAAAGAGGCCACATGGTTGTCACTTTTTGATAAGATTTCAAATGCAGAAATTGAATGGGGACATGAAATGTCAGTAAAGACTAGCAGGAGTGTCTTGTGGGGATAAACAGAGTGATACATAAAATGTAATTCAGTGCCATCTTTGTCAATGACTGAAGAAGCATAGGTGAGGATACCTTTATCCTCATTAAAGTCAGTGGGCATTTACCATTGACCTTCATAACACTTCTAGATTTTACCACTCTGGGTGACTGATCTGGAATTTGGCCAAGTATGTGCCAGTGAGTGTAGTTCATTATGGGTAAAAACTTTGTTACTATTCCCTTTGCCAGGATGAGATACACTGACATTAGTTAAGACCTCTGAAAAGTTTTCCTCATTTGTGATGATTCGTCTGATCTGAGCAGACTAGGATGCAACATTTGTAGTAGACTGGGATAAAACATTTGTAGTAGCCTCTGAGTAAAGAAAATATAAATAAGAAAGAGGTTTCAATTTTTATTTTTTTTTTTGCATACAAAATGTATCAGATTAATTGTTTCTGATTTAGGATTAGTGAAGCTTCATGAATAGGGATAAAGTGGATAAGCAGTCACTGATCTTTGTAGGAAAGAAATGGGAAGTATTTTATTCTGAAATGTTTCAACAGTGCTGAGTCTTTGAAATCAATTTTCTGGGTTTAATACTGTGCTGTTTCAAGCTGTCATATTTCTTATATATTGCAGCACTGTAAACCCTCACATCCTAGACCTACCTTTAGAAGATTGGGTATATACACTTGGGTACGTGAATGTAACAATCAGGAAAAAGCACAAAGTGAAATGGCTGTAACAGCATGTTCTTCAGCATTAAAATGTATTGGAGATCACGGGGATTTATTACAAGAGTGGGTTGTTGATTTTGGTTTAGGGTTTTTTTTATTATGTTTATTTTGTGTGGGATTTGTTTGTTTATTTTTGTTTTCTTCTTCAGATGATCTTCACTCTGCTTTTTTTTTTGTTGTTGTTGTTTTTTCAGTATGCCCTTCCATTGTCAGAAACATACCTACCTAACTAAATACTTCTTTAACAGTCACTAAAAAAAAATCATTACATTTTGCTTCGTACTCTCTCTGTTTCTCCTCTTCCCAAACCCCAACCTGACCTCTACCAACTTCTGTTAGGTTCAGAATCAGAAGCTTTACAAAGATGAAAGCTGCCAAGTATATTGGCTACCAATTCATTTATACACTTTTCAATTGATAGACCTGTCCTTCAGCCTCAGTTTTTAATTTGGTGCCTTAGATGAAATTCTATTTGAGGAAATCAATGAGAAGTTAACCAAAGTGTAGGCAGTTGCAGTGGTTAGAAGTCGACAGCTTTGATTGCATGCCAAACTGACATCTAGGTTTAGTTTTTGTTTTACTTTTTCCTCATTCTCCAACCTTTTACCATATCACAGAACACTGTTCTACTAAGCTTTGATACAGGGAGGGAAGAATTACTATGCTTAACAGAGAATCGCTTGTTATCTTATACTGTAATTTTACAAAGACAGAAACATCAAATAAAAAAAAAAGAAAAACAGCAAAAATAGACATTTAACAATTTCTGACAAGCTTCGAGCTGCTTTGCCTGTTCTTCTGATGCCCTTCATTGCTGCTGATTTAAATCAGGCTATTGATTAAATAGGTGAAAAGTAAAAGGCCAAAGATGAATTTATACAACACAAAAGGATACATACAAAAATGTATTATTCATACTCACTGCATACAAAATTAATGTGGGTAAGTTCATGTTTTCCACAAACACTCTATCCCTTCTTTTGTGTTTTAAAATATTTAAAATATTTTTTAATTAATATGGCAGTTAAACCGAACAATAGCAATGAAATTAAGACAGATAAAGTAACTTGATAAAAATTTCCCTTTCCCGTTGGAGTAGTGGATTTAAACATATAAATATAGATATAAAATATATGTAGACATATAGGACACAAAAACTCTTGAGGTATACATTTAGTGCAGGTGGCTTGTGCTGCCGCAGTGCCTGATGTAGGCTGAGCTCTGGGCTGGAGCTGGAGACAAGAGACCCTGAACTGTTGACCCTTTGCATTACAAAGGGCTCTGGGACCTGGTGTAGTCACCAGGCAGTATCACAGTGACAGAAAGGAAAGGCTAGAGGGATACAATTAGAGACCATGATGCAGAGAGAAGCTGGGAGCTATGGAGGTCTGCTTATAAAAAAGGCCCTTTCCTACTTGCAGGAAGTCTCCTGGCAAATGCACTGCACTATAGCCATGGCTTAGGAAATAGGAAAAACAAACAGCTTTTGATAATGCTGTTCCACTGCAGGTACAGCTAACACTGAAGGGTCTTTTGGAGTACTTCTTGTGTCATGCTTTTATTTTTTTCTAGCTGGCTGAATCTGTCTTGCTGGAAGAAGGTCTGAAGGAAGAGTAGGTGTTTGATCTTACACTGATTAAAGTCAATACAAAATTAGTTTTGAGTTTAGGGCCATAAGTTCTGTCTATAAAGAAAAAACAGCATTTAGAACATTTCCAATGTGATATGGGAACTCAGAAACTAAAAACTGACTCCTTTTTACCTGTACTTCCTTTTTTGCTAGACAGTCATTAGACAAACGGAGATTCCTTTGACATACTATTCTTCACTGTAAGGTTGGAGTTTAATAGAAAGTCCGGAGCAGTAAATTAGATCACCTTTCTGTATCTCATACTGTACTTTAAATACTACCTCAGTATTAATTCCAGAACATAAGGCCGCAGTACGGTTTTCAAATGGTGACTTTTGAACTGCTAGTGACCCAGTATTTTAAAAAATTGTGCCAAGGCTAATTAACCTTAAGAGGTTAATTATATTAATGTTCAAATTATTCATACTTGGCTGTGATTGCAGTTGGTCGTGTCTTTTCCACATTGTTGTCTAAGCAGATGACAACTGAAAATAAGTACAGTATCTGGGAGGTATTTCTTTGAGTTTTGGAGTTGGATTTTAGTTTTTGTTGTTGTTGTGGATTAGTTGGTTTTTGGTTTTGGGGTTTTGTTTGTTTGTTTTGGTTTTTTTCCATGAGCATGACACATCCCAAATTGACCCATGTAATTTCTTCCATAAATTTCCTTTGAGATGTCTTCTTCAGCTAGCCATAGTAATTTCTTTTCTTTTTTTTTTTTCCTTTCTAATCACCCTGTTATCTTCAATTTTTTTACTCTCTTATGATAATAGAATTCACATAAGCAGAAAACCGTTTTTATTTACCAAAATAGTAAGTATTTGGAATGAGAATTTTTCTTCTGTCTAAGGTTGGAAGTACACTTAAACATAGAAACAGTGAGAGAGCAAGTTCCCAGGCATAGACTGGTGTTTAAACAGCTTAGCTTCTAAGCCATAGAAGGCAATTGAAAGGCAAACCAAAACAAATTAGTTTATAGCTTTGATGCTGGAGAGTCTGTAAGTACCTACGATTTTCCGGGTGAAGTTTATAATCTGTCGATGTGGATGCATGAGGGCAACACCCAAATTGTCTGAACCAGGCATTTTGTTGTCAAACTTGTGAATTCCAAATATACTTAGGCACAAAGGGGATGATCCCCATGAGAAGATATGTCATCCCGTGGGTGGATGTTAGTAGTATGTGCTGACTGTGCTGAATACAGTGTGAAGTAGCAGTCATCATAGTCTTGGTTACTTGGAGATGGACAGATGAAGAGCCAGCCTACAATACAGGGCTCTGATACAGGGCTTTGTTGAGGCAGAACAGAGGTTTGTCTAGGAGGGAGCATAATCACAGTGTGTATCCTTTTACTTTACATGTTAGGAATTAATATTTTGAACATACTGTATTTATTAAGTGAAATTGTACTAAGAAATTAATCTCACCTCACAGACACTTACTGGCTTTCCTTGAAGCTAGTATAGTGTAGGGAACACAAGATTTGAGATATAGGAAAAGAGAGAGAGGACTCAAACATGGGGAATTACAACTTAGTTGCATATTTTAGGTCATTCTTCTCTGTGTGTGCTCTTCATTTTCTGGGTTCAGTTCCAATACTGTTATTTGACCAAGGACGCTAATGCAAAAGGAGATTTAAAAGATAGATAGAGAATCCAGGACAAAAATTCTAACCCTATTTAAAAAAGGAGAAGGAAAAAAAAGATTTTTTTAACAGAAATTAACGGAGAAGTTAATTAAGATTTAAATGGTAATTTCACCGAGAAGTTTAGCTTCAGAGGCATGATATGATCAAGTCCAGGAGAGAAAAATGCATCTACTGGGTGTTTCCTATTGATCAGCATAGCTCTTCTTCATGCCTGTCAGCTCCAGTCTGCTTGTCCCAGCACACAGTTGCAAATTCCTTTCCAAGAAGCTTGATATATTGAGGAATTTAGGTGTGCAACCTCTTCATGAAGTCTGCCTTGAAAATGGGTACATAAACACCCAATGCCTTTTATGGGTCCTGACAATGATCTAAGGCATGTTTAGAAGCAAATTTCTCATCTGTCAGATTACAGATCTTTGTAATGCTTAAATTTTGCACTTAAATATCTGGAAATGTGACACTAGGAAGATTTTGAACAAAATGAAATGGTGAGAGAGAACCACGTGTATTTTTGTTTATTAAAATTAAAGAGCCTGAGATCTCCTCAATGAACATACTCACCTCCAAGCATTTAGTTCTTATGTAATAAGTATAGGGACTTTGAAATGAATTTGACAACTTGAAACAAATAGCTAATAATTCTAAAGATTGTTTGACACTTCTGTTGCAGTGACTGGACTGAGACTTAGAACCCAAAATGTGTGATCCTCCTCCAAGTCTTTATCCTAATACTGCAACATTCAGAAGACCTGAAATCACTATCTGTAGATTATGTGCAACTACTGTTAGGTCAATGGCAATTTTTCACATCTTTTGTAATGAGTCTTAGGATGCAAAGCTTGCAATTCTGAAGATATTTTTTAATATGGAATACTTTGTGTTTCTTTTCCTTGGAACTAGCTTCTTATTCATGCTGTGTAATCCACAAAGATTCTGTTGTCTTTGCTTCTGTGAGGAAAATATAAATTAGTTTACTGCAAAATGAAAATACAGCTCAGCACTCCACATAAGATGCATTCTGCATTGCAAGCATTAATGATGTTAGTTTTACAAACACCAGCAGGGTATGTGAAAAGATGGACTGCTGCCTGGGCTGTCTGAAACAGTTATTGAACTCCAGAATGCTAGCATGAAATCCATGGAAGCTTTACCATGATTTTGTAAAATGTCAAATTATGCCTGAAGAAAGACGGACAGCTGTAACTCATAAGCACAGCAGGTACAGATGAATTGCAAGCTCAAACTTCATTCTGGAGTACAGCCCTAAGATTGATTTTTATTTCATTTTTAACTCCCACTTGAAGATTAAAAAATAATGAAATTAGGTTTTTCAAGCTTATGCACAACTGTCCACTGAACAGAAAGGCCTTCTCAGAAGTCTGTTTTGTGTTTTTTTTCCCCAGGATTTGTAAGCATAGATTCTTTTGTAGCTATATCAATGAAGATGACTTAGGAGGGTAAAACTCAGTCAAAATATGTAATTTTGAAGGAAAGGCATTAATGACTAATTTTCATGCAGTTTTTCATGTGCAAGATTTAAACTCTTATATCAGTTGCACAAAATTAATTTACAACAAATCTATCAACCTGCTCTGTCTTCAAGAATAAGGTCTGTAAAAATAGTATGAGTTACATAGAGGGTGTCACAGCTAAAAAAATACATTATATTTAACCCCTTAATGTAAGGGTAGGTAGTGAACTAATTAATCAGCATCAGATACTTCTGGAAGCTTAGATTAAATTAGCTGGCCTACAATACTCTTAGTGCCCTTCTGTTTGTTTTTGGCCACCTTTGCCACATCAAACGAATAAATGACTCAAACATTCCTTCATACTTAGACCCATTTCAGGTGTGCTGAATATGATGCTTGATCCATTTGTTTGGAGCTTGGTACAGGATGTGAATAAAAAGTAAGATTCAAGGACAGCTTTTCAATTCACTTGTCCTGTCATCTGACCTTGAACCAAAAGCAATTAAAAACATTGGTTTGAAATTGGAAGTTGTCTGAGCATCAAAGGATATTACTTGTCATGTCAGATGTTGTATTCTTCTGTGGAGCTAATTTCTCACCCACTGCATTTTGCAAACTCACATGGACTTCATATTTACTGTCATACAACGAAGCCCTGCCCAGTAGCTCACTCACCTTCCCTGTGGTGGGAGAGAGGAGAGAATCAGAAGAGTAAAAGTGAGAACACAACTGGGTTGAGATAGGCAGTGTTTAATAGGTAAAGCAAAAGCTGTGCATGCAAGCAAAGAAATACAAGTGATATAGACAGGCAGGTGTTCAGCCATCTCCAGGAAAGAATGTGACAATGACTTTTGAAGACAATAGTCAAATAGACCCATTGAATCCCTATCTCTTCAATTTAGAGTGAAAGATGTTGTGAGGGACTGCGTCAAAGGTCTTACAGAAATCCAGACAGATAAGATCCATAGCTTTTTCCTTGTCCCCTGACATAGTCACTCCATCATAGAAAACTAGGTCTGTTAGACAGGATTTGCCCTTGGTGGAGCTGTGCTGGCTGTCTTGAATCGCCTCCCTATTCTCCATGTGCCTTAGCACAGCTCCTAGGAGGATGGCCCAGATTTAAGTGTAGTTTAATACTTGCAACCACCTCCACTTAACAAACCAGTCACATATTTTGTATCACATGAAAGCTGTGAGTATTCTTAAGTGCAGCCTGAGGCTGAAGCCATCATATAAGTCTAGTCTAGATGGACAATAGGATGACTAATTTTGTCCTTCAATTACTGTATAACCTTTTTGCATAATTTTTAAGACTGACCATGCCACTGTGTAATTTGAAAGACTATATGCCATGGCCCAGCTGTCGAGCTCTGACACTGTGTAGTTCAAGTCAACAACAGTTATACCTACAGCCTTCTGTGGCAGATTTGCTTGTGGAGAGATTGTGAAACTGTCTAGAATAGACCCACAATGTAAAATAGCAAGGTGAATTAGCAGGTATCAGAGGCTGCATTTACTTAGCAAAATAGTTTACTCAGTGGTGTACATTTTTATGCAACATGATAAATTGTTATAAATTCATGAATGCAACTCTGTGGAGCTACAGTTTAATATTAATACATAATTGCAAAATTAAGCATAGGTTAAGTCTTTGATAATTTACATTTGGCAGTTTGTTGTTTTGGGATTTTTTTTAAACACCTTATAGTCTCAGGTAAGAATATATTTCTCAGCCCAACTACGTTTTTTGAAATGTTATTTTCAAGTTCAGCTCTCCAAAAATAGTTATGCCTGGCCATTGAATGAATAGGAGATTTAGGCAACTAGTCTTCTACTTCAAAAAGAGCTGAATGCAGAAAGTAGATTTTTTTTTTTGTTTCATTGACTTTCATAAAGTTCTCTTGTAATCCAGATAATTCAGCAATACAGGGGACTGTAACTCACTCTTTTGGCAATATAGAGAAAGTAAATTTTGCAGAAACTAGAAGTGGGATGACTTTCATGCAATAGTGTGTTCAGCACCTTATAAGAAAACCATGTACAGGCACACTAATTACCAACCAGGTCATGTAAATATATTTGTCTCGTTCCCTCACTGTTGCTGCAAACTGTAGTTCTCTATCTAAGCGGTTAGTCCTGGCCTAATATGTTGGCAGATGGCATGCTGGTCCTTTTCCAGAAGAGCCTGTCAGATCACAGGGCTACCACCCACTCCCTTCCTCTTTCCCCCACCTTGCACCTCCTGTATCTTTTTAATACCCTTGCATCTCCCCAGAGCTCTTGGAAGGTGGTATATTTAGCGAAAGGACAGTTTCATGTTCCAGAAGATTTTAAAACTGTAGCCAACTAAGGCTTTGCTGGCATGCTGAAGTTTGCAGGAGCATCTGTCTGTAAAATATTCTGACTCTAGTTCTTACTCATCTCTGTTGGAGGCTTTGTGTGGAAGCTTGCAGTTCTTGTTCTACAAACTGAAAAAAAAAATAACAAAACAAAACAACAAACCCCCTTTTTAAAAAAATCTTTAAAGTAGCTGAAACTTAATAGAAAATATATTTTTGCTGGTACCAAAAAAGCCAGTGGCAAGAGTACTACTCTGTCTTCTATCTCCTGCTTACAATGATTTATTCAAAGAACTTGTGCTCTCAACAGAAAACTTTTTTCAGGATGAAGGTTCTGGAAATAACTATTTAATATCTGAAGTAAGATTAGCACTTTAGCACTTTTAGTGTCCAAGAGTGAATTAAATCTGAAAGGTTAAGTAATGAATGTGACCAAAAA
>VXAU01001769.1:0-32675 GCA_013399695.1 Formicarius rufipectus | reverse complement strand
ACCCAAAACCAAATTTCAACTAGGTACATTTGTCAGAGATTTTTCTATTAATTAGTACTAATAAAACATTATAGAAAAGTCTATAATTCTAAGCAAGATCAGATTTCCCTTAGGAAATGGTTGACTATGCCTCAAAGACAACATGGGCAAATAATAAATGTGAAGAAATTTTTTTAGTTTAAAACTGTAAAATAAATTTATTAGTCATATTTCTAAGCATATTTACCAACTATTATGAAACCTTGGGGGCATCTCTATCAAATGTAGGGACACATTTTTTATGGGCAGAATAGCTTCACTGCTTTTACATTTTAACTTACGGTGCACCTAAATTTCATCCACTATTTGCACGAAAAATGTATCATTACATGAAGGTAATTAGGTTTCTGTCATTACCAAATGCTGTTCCCCTTTTAAGAAGGTGACATTTCAGCCCTGAATTATGACTGGATTTGTGTAAGGAGTTACAACAGACCTTCTATACGCTACTGCCTTATCATGAAGCACACTGGACCTAAGTAATTGCAGTTTTCTTCGTGTCATTTGCTAGGAGTGCTGGCCTATCTGGGCTGCGGCATATAGGCTTTCAAATAACACACTGCTATGGTCACTATTTAAAAAACAAATAAACAAAAACCAAACCAACAAAACAAAAAATTCTTTTAACTTGAAAGAATACCAGACCAATTATTTTTTTCTGAAGAAAATTGGGATTTTCCCGCTGAAATTATGCAAAAAATACACTAATTGAATGAAAAAATTCATCATCCTATTGTCATCTAGACTAGATTTATATGATGGCTTCAGCCTCACGCTGCACTTAAGAATACTCACAGCTTTCATGTGATACAAAATATGTGACTGGTTTGTTAAGTGGAGGTGGTTACAAGTATGAAACTACGCTTAAATCTGGACCATCAAGAAGAGTAATTGAAGTTGTTGATTTTAATCTTTGAGGACCTTTATAGCTTAGATCTTAACTGCTTTATATTACTCTATCAACCTTCCACCTGCTAGCAATTTTATGACAACTGTGGAAATTGTCAGCTCTTTAGGGTGGAGAATAGAACCAGAATTTGTGAGGAAAGCTGATACTTTATAGCTGGAACAAATTAAAGCTGCAGTTATGACTGAAAGTTGGCAGAGACAGACTTCGGAGTAGTTTGCTTCAGCATGTCTATCCCTGCACAAATGGCTTTGTTTTTGGCCAGCAAGCGGAGGAATGAAAGCAAAGAACCAGTAATCAGAGCAACAATCTTGCTTTATTTGTAAGTCTTCAGGGAATAAAACCAAGAAATAATATGAAAAATGTGATGATCACTGCTTTGGTGAATTTCTGTGCTCAAGTCAAGGCTGCCTGGACAGATGAGGTTTTTCATAGGGGAAAGGTTCTGACTTACTCTTTTGCACTTCATTGAAAACCAGGATCTTGTAAAGATGTTATATTTCCTATGCCTATGGAAGCAGAGATCAAAGAAATATTCTTCATCACCTCTATGCTCCATTGGAAAAGTTGATGAGCTGCAGAATATTTTTTTGCTTTGGTTGGTCTACACAGCAGTTCTCTAGAAGGGTATTTGCTTCGTGTGTCATAACACAGGCAATATTTTAAATCCCAGAGACAGTCCCCGAAAGAAGATACCCAAAAGGTAGGCATTCTGTGGGGGTTTTTGTGGTCTTTTTTGGGGGGGCGGGGGGTTGTTTTGTTTTATCACATGTAACTGAATAAAAGTGCAGACAGAAAACTGTGATGAGTCAATAATAGGTCTATTGACCTAGTATATCCTGTTTTCATGTACTGAATTCAAAAGATACTTGGTTCTGCTGATACCATATCAAATTATTATGATATGTCTCTCAGTCATTTTCTGACAATTTCCACTATTATCATAAAATTATTAGCAATGTGGAGCGTTGATAGAGTAATATTTTTAAGAATAATTTATGACTTTGATTTTAGTTGTTAATTATTTACATTTCCTTTTTTTAAGTGACCGTGGTGTAGTACTATGTTTTCACAAGTGCATAGACAGCAAAGGTAATACCTAAAGGGAAGCATCCTATAAACTGTAGCCAGTGGCCTGCACACTGCACCTTCTCATCTTGTGGTCCCCGCTAGATCTTTGGGTTTCTACCCATGTTCTAGTTGTAGCTGTTTTCTTGAACATCTTTGTCTTTTCATAGAATCATAGCATTATTTAAAGATCATCAAATCCCAAACCATTAACTCTGCACTGGAAGTTCACTAAATTGTGTCTCTAAGTGCAACAGGTACTTGCCTTTTAAATAACCCCAGGGATGGTAATGCAACTTCTCCTGAAGAAATGTTTCTTAATGCACAATCTAAACCTCCTCTGGTGCAACTTGGAACCATCTCCTCTTGTTACCTGGGAAAAATGACTGATGCCTACCTCACTGAACCCTCTTTTCAGGAAGTTGTAAAGAGTGACGAGGTCTCCCCTGTGTGAAGCAGGTGAAATTCAGGTCTTCATCCTGTCTCCAAATTGTGTCTTTTTTAGGCTAGGGGTTGAATTTTGGAGAGATTTCCTTCATATCACTGCAGTTCTAACAGAGTTATGGTACCCCAGTAATAGATTTTCAGGGCTTGCTGAAAAAGAAAATGCATGAATTTCTTTTTAGCTCTGTCTCTCTTAACAACTGCAGAAAAGCATACTGAGTGCAGTAATACACACTTACAAGACACAGTTTCACTATATCCGTCACAGGATGTTAAGCAAGTTTATTGTTTGACATATCTTTATTAAAATGCAAATTCTGGCATTTTCCCAAGCTGACAAATCTGTGAAGCAATAGAACTCCCACAACTGTATTCAGAGAGAAAGTTATATTGCCAAGGCAATTTGCTAAAAACAGGAAAAATTTCAAACTTGGGTAGAGAAAAATTGTCAGAAGATTCTAAAAGGAAACAAATAGAATCATAATCTGGCTTCCTGTGTTGTCATTGTCCTCCCTTTCTTACTCATCAACTAGTACTTTCTCAGGTCTGTAATTGCTCTGTACTGACCTTCGTGTTTTACAGTCATACCTCTTAACAAAATTACTCAAATAGTGTCCTAAACATTTTTTACAACTCTACCAGAATAAGCATTCTACCTCATATATGTTTGAATAAAATTTACATAAATTGAATGAAATTTTACAGTTACTTTGAGAACTAAATGAAGAAAAAGGGGAAAACATTCAGTAGAAAGAAGCAGTGTTTGGCTAATGGTGTGGGCACTGAGGTATTAAGCATGCTGTATGGAAGGGAATAAAAAGCAGTGTATTGAATTATATTCTCTTTAATCAATTAATATCTCTGTTAACAAAACTGTTTTTTGTTTGTTTTTTTTTTGTTTGTTTGTTTTGTTTTTTTGTTTGTTTGTTTGGTTTTTTTAATCCAACTGACAGAATTTGCTTAATAGAATCTAACAAGCAGTTTAATGTATTTAAAAAAAAAAATCATTAAATAATTCCTCAAGTCACATTGTGACACCAATGGAAAAAATTAAGCAAGTTAGATAATATCTAGTAAGTCTTGAAGAAATGAGATTGTATTTAGCATAAGTAGGGACAGAGGAATAATTATTGGCCAGAAGGTCCTTATTTATAAAGCAATGAAAAAGATCTAGAGGAAGTACTTAATGCTTTTTCACCTGTGTATGTGGAGATACAGCACTGCAGATGGAAAGGAAATTAGTCCTCTGTCCTGGGATTATATGCTATGATAAGGTATAAAGTAGCCCTATATGTTATAGATAACACTGGACTAAATTGTCTGATATGCACTCCTGCAATTTATACAGAGAAGTCAAAATATTAGTGTAGCACTGGAATCAACCAAAGCTATCAAAATCTTGTTTAATAACAGAACAGAAACATGTAGGTCTTTTCTGGGATACATTTGTTACAGGACATGCTGGATTGTTTAAACAAACAAACAAACCTCAAAAATTATAGAGCTGACCTGGCTTTGTTTCTGATTTATTTTAGAATGAGGTAGCTGTGAGATTTAGAGGTGCCAACACAGGAACTTCTTGACTCTTAGCAAAGTATTCTGAAAATGGAGAGTGAATGGAAGGATTACTTTCTTTTGTTAAGACCAAAAGGACGAAATGTATTATCTTTGCTGTGTCTGCCTTGTCAAAGAGCCAAACAGGATTCAAAAAGTGTTTGGATGACAAATGGTACAAAAGAAGTAATGTTTAACCAAAGATGTAATATGTGAAAAAGATTACTCTGTATCTCCAGTGACTGCTTTTACATTTTCATAACCAGAGAAGACAGACAGAGAAAGAGCCTGACTTCAAGGTTTAGATCTTTATTTCATCCATAACGAATGGAACTTTGACTTTAGTGGAAGGGCTAAACTTTCAGAAGCAACAACTTAATATTGGGAGTGAAATAAATCACAACAATTTTAATAATTTGCAACTGGCAGGTGAATAGAACTCTTGCAGGCTTCACCTAATAAAGAAGAATACCTTAATTATATGTCCATAGAGTCCAAAATATTTGACAAACATTAGAAGTCTCAAGTTATTATGTTCTTTTAAACTGGATTTATGGAGACTATATTTCATGATTATTTCCACCTTCAGGAAAACATAACATGTGCCCTGGAATAAATGTACTGCTAAAATCTTAGAAAATGGAATAATTCAGCATTAACTTATTTGATAAAGCTTTCTGATGGAGAGATAATGAAAGTTAATTACCATTTTCAGGGCATTAGTCATCTATATAGTCTACAGATATATATGTTTAAATTATAAATTAACCTTTGATAAGGTGGGCATAGTGTTTGAAGATCTCTCAAATACAATTAGTATACAGAAATCTGAAGACATATCTATTGTCAGACAAAGCCAACTGGCCTTACTGGTAGGTTAATCTTCCTTGCCATGAAAGATTACGTTTTGCATGCATAATGGCTAGTTTTCTATAACCAGAACAAAAAAAAAAGGTCTGAAAACCCACTTGTTTGAAATGTAAGGTCTAACTGATCATCACATGATAAACCTGCAAAACACAATAACTAATAAGGTATGCAAAGTTCGTGTTGTTGTTTTTTTTTTTTTTTTTGGTTTGGTTTTTTTTGGTTTTTTTTTGGTTTTTTTTTTTGTTTTTTTTTTGGTTTTTTTTTTTTTTTGTTTTTTTTTTTTTTTTTTTTTGGTTTTTTTTTTTGTTTTTTTTTTTTTTGTTCCTTTTTTTTTTTTGCCTTTTTTTTTTTTTTGTTAGGGAAAGAAATAAACTATTACCTAAATGAGTAAAAAGAACCAAAGGGAAACAAAATCAAGACATTTAATATCTGATTTGAATTATGTCAGATCCTAAGAAATTTTTAAGGTATTCAAAGTAGAAATATAAGCCCACAAACTGTAATTTCAAGTCATTATCTCCTGGAAGTTGAAACTTAACATTCATTCTCTCTCACTTCTATCAAGAATTCAGACTTCTCATTCAAAGGTGAATGTTTCTAAAATACATGCATCTTTCAAAAGCTGAGAGAACAACAGAATTAATCAAGACTGATGTGCCCTAATTTCTGCTGGGTCCATGTAATCCATCAAAAATATTTCTATAAGGATTGATTTAGCCTAGGGAGTATTCTAAAAAGGTACAATTGATAATGACCACATGCTTGAACTCTCATAGTTATAAAAAAAGTGCATGTATATGAATACATATATACCCAAATACACGTTTTTTTACTTTTTTTTTTTACTCANAAAAAAAAAAAAAGTTTTGAGTCTTATAGGTCTTTTTTAAGTCCACATCCATGTTGCTTATTTCATTCATTACTCAGTTCCAGTTTTCTCTTTACCAACATCTTAGATTTCAGTACAAGGAAATAAGTTTCTCCTTAATATTGAAGTTTAAGGGACATAAGAAAAAATGTGTATTCCTGAAAAAGTGTCTTTTTTCTAGAATGCAGCTGTTAGTTACTTTGGACATGAGTACTAATCATGTTTCTTCTTAAGAGCTATACATATATCTAAGAATTCTGTTTTGCTTATATCTGTTTTCCAAGCATACAGTACAGAATGATTGTAGGAGGAGATCCTACTGTCAGTTTTTATCATCATTTTTGAAAATCAGGGTTTTTTCTTCTTTCTCCTCTGTAGTCACACAAATAGCTACTGTCTATTCCTATGACTCCTTTTTTTCTTATAATTTTTCTTCCTTATTTGCATGTTTATTCTAGTTTACTTTATTATTGTTTTTAATTCACATTTCCTTTTTTCTTTTTGTTCATCTGAGAGATATTAGAACTTCTGTCATTAATGTGTCTTCCACAAGAACAGAAGAAGTTCTACTGTTTTCCATTTGGCTTACTGCTTTGCATTTATAAGGTTAATTGCAGCTATTTTTTCATGCCTCCCATTCTATAACCCAGCAGAAAGTTTGTGGATTGTTATCATTAAGTACATATTAGTCTGAAGAAACTCAGCAAAGTCAGTAGGAAGTATGGAACATTTTAATGTTTTAGTTTGGAACATTTTAGCTGAACAGGAAGGCAATGAGCATTATTATGAAGGTTAAACAAGAATAAGGCCTTAAAAAGAAACCCTCCCTTAATCAGTATTTTTCCAGATGATGAAAAGAAAGCCAAAGAGATGAAATTGACAAATGAAGCATATAATGGTCCTTCTTGGAGCAGTACTACAGGGGCCTCATTAGTAGACATTTTAGTACAATCATTTTTACCCCTGTGGCTGTCACTTCAGACTACTCAGAAAAGGTGGCTGTAGGAGCTAATCACAGTGATGCCTTTCTCAATTGTATTTTCCTTGTAAAAATGAGGCACAAGAGAGTTAGTAAGTTCTAATTGAAATCAGAATTATCATTGCCATGGATGGCATGCTGTGTCTGTAGGGTATGTTTGTGCCAGTGGAAAATTTCCTTTTTCCCCATAATAAGTTTGGAATCTTTAGACTTAAATGTAAAGTTGTGCTAAAGTTGGTATTATCACACATTTTCATCTGCTATTTTCCATACCATTTCCGTCTTGCTGAACAGAAGTACAGTTGTTAATTTATGTTTCATATTGTTAACTGTTGTTGATAAGGGAAGGGGCAGACTTCAAGATGTGCCACTTACATTGCACTTTAAAGTTTAAATGGACTCTCTCTTACATGTAGTTTCTTTCCCTTCAATATACGTCTATTTTTCTTCCAAAAATAATTATAAGTACCATTTTCTGCTTGCAGTTTAATTGCCATCTTGATAAACATAGCAAGATCTCCATTGCCAAAAAAAAACCCTAAATTGTTTAAGACTAAAACAAAGTATTGTAATAGCATTTTAAAGTGGGGGAAAAAAATCTCAATTTCATTCAGCTTTAGAGAAGTATCCTCTTGTATTGGTCCATTGTACAGATACCAAAACAAACAAACAAACAAACAAAAATATTACTGAAATTTCATTCCTCCCACTGCTAAGATTTTGTGGTATTGATGGAGTGATAATCACTTACTGTAGCAGGATATTAAAAACATCTTACACCTTTTTCTCTTGGAAAATAAGAATGTGTTAGCAAAACAGAGGAAGAGAAATATTATTTAGAAACTTTTGAGCTCAGTTGCTGATGTGTTTTAATCTCCGTTCATATCCTAGAGCTTTCTAGTTTTGGAGGGCTTTATAGTTTTGAAGAACTAACATATCTGACTTCTAAAAAGAGGGTAAAAGGAAGAATCCCATCCTACTGTATGAGTAATTGGTGAAGGCTAATTAAACTTTAAAAAATTTCTCTCTGAAAGAGGATGGTACCACAATGAAAAAGAGATGAGTCTCTGTGATCATATATCTTAGATACTTTGAACCATGCTTTGGGTTTAGTACAGCCTTTTGATAGCTGAGGAAATGAAGGCTAGACCTCAAATGCGTCTCTACCCAACATTTGTGAGTGTTTGCTTAATCCACTTTTACCTGTCTTCTAATGTCTTAAAATTACATTTAGAAGTTAAAAAGCTTTTATACCATGTTGTTATTCCTCAAATTGTTAAATATTGCCATAACTTAACATCTGAAACTTAGCAGAAACCACATCATTGTTCTTGCGACTTAGAATCCAGAAAAACCTTTCAGTAAATTAATGAAATCTGATTTTCTGATATAAGGGTAAAGAACTCACTATGGCACAGCAGTTATTTGTCATAATTATCAAGTAAAGGCATGCTTAGAAAATGAAAAAAATCAAGAACAAAAATTCTGTCAGTATTACGTCAGAAAAATGGATATTCACTTCATGTGATTCTTGCTAAAGCTGACAGTTGAAAAGGTGAATCTGTTCATTGATGAACTTAATGTAGACCTTTCAGACACGACCTGTAATGTGGCTACATTATCCATGATGTCCCCACCTTTGGTCAAGGAAACAAAGTTATGTTATGGAGTAAAAACTAGGATAGCACAGAGATTTTTTGAGTGCTTCTAGTTGTACAGAATGCTACTGAGGCAACAATAAGCAAGGAGTGTGAAAGCAGGGAGCTATAATGGAAACTATTTTTCAGCTTTAACTGAAGCAGATGCTATCACATACATTTTGTGATACTGACTTCTGAGGAGGTGAGCATAAGGAGTGATTAACCTAAGAAGTTCTACTGACTGAGGTGAAATTAAGGTCAAAAGAAGGACAGTAAATCCTTATGCTTATTGACTGTCTGAGTCCAAGCACAGATATTCTGAATTGTGACCACCAGAACTAAATTTTTTTTTTTTTTAATTGGGGCAGGGTAACAGTATGGTGGTGATGATTTCATAATGTTTTTCAAGTGTTGGGGAGCTGAGAGTAGTAATTCTAAAGCTGAAGCCTATAAGGATAAACAAAGCTTCCAGAATAACTGATGTAATGGAGTCATAGTTGTGTTCAAAATGAATGCTTTTGTTCCTATTAAAAACTTTGATTATTTTAATAATTGAAAGATTTAAATCAGAGATTAATACAGGAAAAAGTACTTTAAACAAGATGTGTTAGTACTTCAGGAGTTAGAAATGAGAGACAGAAATAATTTTTGGTCTCTTTTCTCATCAGCATGAGACAATTATCAGAAAATTATACAAAATATGTAGGAAGGAGCTGGAGTGAAGAAATCAACACAGAAGCCTATAAAAACTGTTTTACTTTTATTGACATTATGGTTGATAATGCCAGAGCTGAAGTGACTTTCTAGTCAGTTGTTTGTCTGAAAAACTAGCTTTTATATTTTCTTTTTTATTTTTTCTATTACCCTGTATCTGTTCGTCTATGATGATAGACATGATGAGAGAGGTATTTGAGGCAGTTCTGTTACAGATAATAAACTCCCTCCTTCCCCCAAATTCTCATGTCTGCATGCTACCCAGAAAGCGTGAATAATTAAGAAGGCAAATAATAAAATACTGGCAAGAATTGACTACAAAATTATTTTCAGTGAAGAAACTATGCCATTTACAGATGTAAATCTTCAAAACAACAATTTTTTTCTCTTTTATTTTTTATTAGATTATTCTTTACAGAGTAACAAAAAATGCTGAAATGTCTTCAACATTTTATTTCTGTATTGATTTTTTTAGAATATTTCATGTTGTCATTGAAGTTTTATTTAGATCTAGCAGTGTCAGGTTAAAGATGTGGGGCACGGATACCATTGCACTGAAAGAGACACAGCTTCTTGCCACATTCTTGCTCCCAAGTTACATTCAGTGTCTCTTTGTGTGCTCGATATTCGCATGCTTAAACTCTTTTTTTTAAGTAGGGCAGTCCTCAGTGTGGGCTTACATACAAGATTTTAATGATTTTTTTCTCCTCTCATAATAATTTCTCATTGGAATGATGTTCACTGAGCAGTTTGGAATATTCTTTATCCAGAAGAGTAGGTACTTCCTTCCTTTCTCTATTTCTAGTTCTAAGGCAAACAATGTAGATAAATTATGCTTGTATCAAACACATGAATATCAGGAAGGGTTCTCTAGTTCATAGCAATTTTCACTTTCTTTCAGAGACTAAGTCAGTTTCAAGTGACATTCCCCAAGCTTTGGATAAATAACCTTCTATTATAAACCACAGTGTATAATGTGTATTATTAATGATGCTCTCATAGGGCTATCTCTCTTGAAAAAAAGAAAATTGTTAATTGTCAGGATCACATTCAAAGTGAAGGAAGGGAGGACAGCAAAGGACAAAGAGCTAGACTCCATGCTACAGCTTTATATTCTGTTAACGCAGATGTTGTAATTCATCTTTCAAGTCAATTACCCTGCTGGAGGCTTATGGGGAGAGCACAGACATTAATATTCCCAATAAACCTGATTGTAGTCAGATGAAATTTCAAACAGATTTCAAGCGGGAAAGAAAAGTAGGTCAGAAGAAATGGCCACTACAAATTAATGAGCCCACTGATAACCTCACCATTAGCATCACTACTTCCATAAACTAATCCAATGATACAGCATTAAATCAGACACTACGTCACTGAACAAGGAGCAAATATAGTAATTATATAATTTTTTCCCCTTTATTTCTTTTTAATACACTGAAGTTTGCTGCTGGATCAAGTGGAGTATAAACTTAAAATTCTTAAACACAAAGAGCTTGGTGTGGTTCCTTTGTTCTTCTATGCTTTTCCATATGCTAAAGCATTTCTTCTGTAGCGAATTAATTTCAAGTCTGCCTCATAGAAGTGTATGATATCAGAGGTATCCAGAAAGAGGAAACAACTGGAGCTGAGAGGAGCTTTAACAATGTATATATGAATCAATGTATTCTGCGAAACCAGTGTCTACAGAGCCATCGTACTGTCTGCTCTTCTATATGGGTCTGAATCTTGGGTCATCTACCACCACCTGCAACTGCTCAAACGATTCCACCAGCGCTGCCTCCATCCAATCCTAAACATCCACTCGTCTGATTACGTGACTAATGTGTCCGTTCTGGAACAGGCGGAGGTCACCAGGATCAAGGCCATGCTGCTGAGAACGCAGCTGCACTGGGCAGGGCACGTCTCCAGGATGGAGGATCACTGCCTCCCTAAGATTGTGCTCTATGGTGAATTCGCCACCAACTGCCACAAGACAGGAGTCCTGAAGAGGAGATACAAGGACTGCCTGAAACAACACCTCAACCTTGGCCATATTGACGACCATCAGTGGTCCACTCTGGCCTCCAATTGGGTGACATGGAGACACACAATCTATAACGCTGCTGTCTCCTTTGAAACAGCACGCAGAATCAGCCTGGAGGAGAAAAGACAATGCAGAAAGAACCGTGCCTTGACAGTGCCACCTACGGAGACTTTGTGCTGTGCCTTTTGCAACCGGACTCGCCTATCTCACATTGGCCTTATCAGCCATCAGCACGCTTGCAGCAAGCGTGGGTAAAACCCTCCCAAATCTTTGTCGATGAAGTCTAGCCATGATGATGATGATTCTGTGAAATGATCGCCTAATAAGAATTTTGTCCTAATCTTAAAATGGGAGAGAGATGTGAGAACCATATTCTCTCACTCTCTTTCTCTACTTTTAAAAATCATTAATGTATGTACAAAATAAATAATATGTATGTGTATATACACATAAAGTGACTTCAAGATGCCACAGTAGTTGTTCATATACTGAGAAGTCGTCTTAGGCCTGGATAACAATATTGAATCCTAATACTCCCTAGATTTGATATGTATAGGTACACATGTGTACACGTGTAGTATGGGCATATGGACCAGGACAATAGATGCAATTACTTTTACTTGTTTTTACTATTTTGACTATTTTACTATCACCTTTTTCATGTCTTTCCAAGGTGATTACTTTGGAATCATTTTGTATAGAAAAGAGAAGAAAACCCACTACAAAACCACAGAACTTTTTAAAGGCTGTTACCCTGTAAGAAATCATGTAGAAAAACTCTATGTTTCATGTTGCTTCTTGCTTTAGTGTGATGAATCTTTAAGCATTTGGAAAATTTTGGTTTAGTCTCTTGAAAATTTTTAATATAAACATAATAATGCAACTCAATATAGGTAGCTTTCTATATACTCAGAATTTAAACAAACAGTGGGATTACAATGTGATGGGACAAGACTCCAAAACCAGCTTCAAGCCTCAAAATGATTCTTGACTCTATTGACTGGATTCGTTAACAGCACACATTGCCAGCAGTTAGCACTTAATCACTATCAATCATCCCTGACAAGCTTATTTTAAATTAGTTGCAAGTGTACAATGCCACTGAAGTGATGCCGTTTTAGTTCATGCTGATAGCTATAATCCATCAGTCAGAACAATTTGAGAGGGGAAACCAGAACAGAGTCTGTCACCTTCTTTCTTCCTCATCCTTGCTCATAAAACACCACTGATGTTCTGTGCTCCTCTGCCTATTTCCCCAAAAGAAAATTGGGTGATCTCAGCTTCTCTTGACATTTATTTTTGGGATGAGGGCTTGTTCTGGTTTTGCAAATTCTGCAGGATTATTTTGGTTCCATCAGGCACTCTGCCTGCCTGGTCTGCAGGATTATTTTGGTTTTACCAGACATAATTTTTGCCTACTTTACATCCTTAGTTCTTATCTTGCAGAGTTTAATAGTTGTTCTTTTTTTATGTACCCCATTTGTGCCACTGTATCACTATTTGATCTGCATATTTGCCAGTCAAGGCTATTATTTACATATTAAAGCTGAGTTGCCTTGCAAGATATTATTAATGTTTTTATAATGCAAAAAATATGCTATTTTAGTGTGCTTATGTCCGTGTTGCAAGAAATACTGATTTTCTTGAGTAATAGGCATCTAATTACTGCATGCAACAGGTGTCATTTTTGGCTATAGTAAAACCAAATCATAGTTTAGAAGCAAGGATATTTTAACATAGATTGAAACTCAGTCATGCATCAAAAAACGGTTAAATCTCTGGTAAAGTTCTAGTTAGATTCAGTAAGTTACTAGAGTTTCAGTAGAACCTCTGTGGTGTATTTAGCAGACAGACTGAACTGCTTCTGTAGGAGAAACTTTATTCACCACATTCTAGCATGAAGGATAAATGAGAGACCGAGTTTAAAACAGACTCTCATTCTGTGAGGAACAATTTAAAATCATAAAGGTCCACCTAGATCACAAAGTTATAGGAATCCTGACAATCACAAAACTATTCTGAATATGTCTGTGAAAACTGTGTCAACACATTTGTGTTTTTTCCGTGTTTTTTTTTTAAACTTCAATTTTCAACAGATCATTTCCCTGTAAGATTGAGGAAGATGCTTGGAAAAATGCTGTCATTGGATGAATTAGGGAAACTTGTTAACAAGAAGCACCCTGTGGTATTGAACATTCTGAATCTCCTGTAGAACTTTCAAAAATCTTTCAGAAACTGTGCATAAGTTACCTCTGTGTGCTTAGGAGACAACTTTACTTAAAATCACTCGAGGCAGCTAAGCAGCAGATCACCTTTGGCTGTTACTGTGTTTAGCTTTAGTAGCATGTTGCAGCTTTCTTTTTTTCTCCTTTTTTTTACAATTTAGCATTTGGCACATGCAGACTTTCTTGCTCATTTCTCTTCTTCCCTCCCTTCTACTTTTATTCTTGCTTTTTCTTTCTTTGAATACGGCAGCTATGAGGAGTTCTATCTTTTTACGTTTTATATTAGGATAGTTTGGATAACTTGTAAGGACTCTCACAGGAACTCTGGTCAAAATGAGTAGCTAATGGTGCTATACATCCTGGTTCAGAATAGAAAACTAAATTGTTCATTTCAGTTTATGCAAACTGAAATTTGGAAAACAGCTGCAAATCAGGTTAAAAAACTAGAAATATTTTAGAAAAACATTCAAGGTTTTTCTGCATGTTTTGTGTCCAAAGTGGAGCCTACTCACTTGTTCACATACAGTAAATGCTTGAATGGCCAGCCTGCTGTTGATTTGTGATACTCTGCTACCCATTGTAGAAGAGCATCCTTATGACATTATTTTTGGAGGCAGCCCAATCCAAGGTACCCACGTTCTCAGAGGCAGCTTTTAGTGACAGAAGCACTTAGAAGATTTTGTTACTGTTCTTTTTTACTATTTCAGACTACAATGTCTTTGAACCTCTGTTTGCAGATATGTAAAGTAAAAGCTTTGAATCATAATTAACTTCATTGTAACACTGAGATGCCCATACAGAAAAGTTTTGGAAAATTTTGAAAAGTAACTGTGTTGGTCAGGGTTTGGAATCATATGCCTTGTGTTTTTTGGTTTTGTGGGTTTTTTTGTGGTTTATTTTTTTTTTTTTTGGTTGGTTGGTTGGTTGGGGTTCTTGTGGGGGGTATTTTTTTTGGTTTGTTTTGTTTTTCTTTTATAATACTCCCAAGGACAGATGGGAAGAAAAGGGATATTGGCCAACTTCATTATGCCAAGTTACACGGATACAATGTTTTGACCATCAAACTATATAAGTCTTAGAGTTTCATACTTGGGTAAACTCAAAAATATTTATAATTATTCTTATAGAACATTTATACCATAGGAAAATAGAAATATCCTTGTATTATAGAGAACTGTTTTCATTGGAGTAAAGGTCAAATATTTTATCAACAACAAAGAATTTATGAAATACCATCAATCCCATGTTGGAAGTGAAATTTAATGGAATGATAATTTCTAACTGTCACCACATTCTTTTTTCTTTTCTTAGACAAGTATATTTGTATCCTACCTGCTTTGGGCAAATCTTCATACTTTGCAAGGTATAAAGTGAAAAATGGAAAGATACAAGAAACAATATTAACAAAATACGAAACTGTTTAACCTGAGGCATTTGTCTAGGTTTAGTGACATAGAGGTTTAGAGAAGACATATTATTATTCCCCAGAAGAAATTTCAGTTTTGGAGAGAATAAAGTGCATTATTCTTATTGTGCTAGGAATCTATTGAGAAAATTTATTTTGCCTTGTTGTCTAAAAAGTGATTTAATAAATGAAAAATACAGAGGAAGTGAGGGTAATAGCATTTTGAGCATATGTGTTGGGATATGTTTTACTAATTCAAGAATGTGTATAGTTACTAGTATGAGATGTGACTTTTTGTTGTAGGTTTTCCTAGAAAAGTAAGGTTGTGTTAGGTATGAAGGACAAGGGAAGTTACTGGAAAATCTTTCCAGTTCAGATTCAAGTGCTCACACTTGAGCAGTTATACTTTGTATCCTCTGTTTTAGTAAAACAATTTGATATCTGCATTGAAATGCATTTTCAGTTAATCTTTGTCCTGAGGCCAGTGGAGTGCTGTGAATGTTCAACGTTCTTTGGCTAAAACACTGAGCACACACACTGCAGCCATTCCTGCTGCGTTGAAGACCAGCTGGGAAAAAGATATGTACTCTGAAGTTAAAATAGTCAGAACAGGTCCCCTATTTGATAACAGCTGAGTGCTGTAGTCAAATACAGCTATTGCAGCGGGATTCTATTGATTTATACTGGACAAAACTGGTGCTTTTATCAAACAGTTTGGTGGCTACTCAGCAGTCTGTATCAAGCCATAGGGAAAGATTTTCAGGAAGTTCCTGGCTTCCAGAGAGACAGAGAAAAACTGGTTATTGTACCAAGAAAATCGCTCAAATCACCTAACAGCATGCCTGCCTCAGTCAGATGGAAAGCCACATTCACATTATTCGGATTATTCTGCAAGCTAGCACAGCAGAAAGATTAGGCCCTACAATTTTCCAGGTAGTGTTTAAAATCTTTTCCCTAGCTAAAGGATATAGCTGACAGTTCACACTCCAAAGTCAAGTTAATCTGTAACATTATCCGCCCATTTTGCACTGAGAAGTCCCCAAAGCAGTTTGTAATATGCATATGAACTGAACCATTGTTGTGATCAAATTTTAAATACCCTTGTGAAATGGGAAAAAAGAAAAGATAAAATTAAACCCTGCTGCTCTGGTGCTGAAGATTGACAGCAAAAGGAAAAGTATTGCTTCATTGAGTGCAGGGCTCTGGCAACAGTGGCTGCATTAAGTTGCTGGTGGGACTTCCAGTCCCTCCTCTAATGCATGGCTAATAGCTCAGCATTAGCTCTGTAACAGAGTTGGGAGATGAAGCTTTCCTATTTCAGAATATTATGAAGTTGCAGTGGTGTGAAATTAGAGTGATAGTTATCCTAAATTTGTTTCGGACAAGGATACTTGGTTAGTACAGCTCATGGATGCTTTTTGTATGGTAGGTGTTTCAAAGTATCTCTCTGCTGCATCAGCAGCAGTGCAAAGTGATAGCAATATATATGTTACATTTTCTGGATTTAGTGGCTTTTAAAATTGTTTCTTGTGCTGGGGATCACACATATGTTTGAAAGTAAGAGGAGTAAACAAGCATAAGAAAACAATTGTCGTTATGATAGAAGGTAAAAACCACACATCCTTGTTTGGTCTTCTGCTGGCATCAGTTGCCAGCAGATAGTTGACTCCAAATGGTTGACTCCATTTGTTTTCACAGTAGTGAAATTCACTCTTGACTTTACAGTGGACTCAGAATTGATCCCATTTGTAAAACTGTGTATTTACTTAAATAACCTCAGCACAATAAATACGTCATAAGATTAGTATAGGACAAAAGGGCACAGTCTTAAGCTGCATGAATAGAGGATGAGGTTGGACATTAGAAAGAAATTCTTCAGAGAAAGATTTGGAATAGGTTGACCAGGGAGATGTTGGAGTCAAAGTCCCTGGAGGTGTTTAAGGAAAGACTGGATGCAACACTCAGTGCTGTGGTCTAGTTGACAAGGCGGTGTTAGGTCATAGGTTGGACTCGATGATCTCACAGTTCTTTTCCAAGTTGATTCTGCGATTCTATACTTGATGACTGTGTTGCTAAATTACAGAACAATCTGCTAGTATAGTCTCCACAATATGGAGTCCAAAAAAAAAAAAAATAGTTAAAATCCTGCAATTTGTGTTAATGCTGATAATATTCCTTCATTGTCTTCTTAGTTATTTATATTTTCTTATCATTGCCTCTACTATGGCTTAATGTCTCAAAAACAAAGTTTGAAGAAAATTGTTTTTCTCTTTGCCTCACATGGGCTTGGCAAAACAATATTTAATATTTAACCTGGGTTTACTCACAGAACAACAGAGAAGTCTGAGATACATTCCCTCCCTCCCCACCCCATTCAAAAACTGAATGTAAAATATTACTCAGTCTTTGTCATTTCAGTTACTTGACAGACCGTATTTTAGGTACATATTGAAATGATCCTGCACTTCAAGCAGCAGGAACTGGTGTCTGATATGACACAGAACCAGTGCTGCTCACTCAGTATTGTTATGATTTTATAGGAGTTTCTTTTCTCCCCAAACTGTATTGGGAGTACGAAGACATTCAGTATTTCAACATGCATCTTGCTTCTGTAAACATCGTATGAACAATTAGAAAAAGCTCCTCACTGTGGGAAAAAGGAAGCAAGCTATGGTGAAGCTTCCACCTACTATTACACAACCTTAGGCTTAGTGATATAAAATTTATGAAGTCAACAAAAATACTCAGTATCAGTCTGCTTTTAACTGATCAATTAGAACAGTGAATGATGTATGATGTCACTAATAGGAATTGTGTTGATTTCAAACCAAATCCAAATGCAGTCTCCAGAGGTAAAATTCTAGGATACCACAGTTTTCATGATGATTAGAAAGAAGTGTGAAAAAATAATGTTACCTAGTTGTGCAAAATAAACAATGAAAGCCTCAGTTGAGTAATACATGTGTCTTAATTCATTTACACACTTTATTGTGAAAGTCTTTTTATGTTAATATTAATGTATTTTATCTTGGAATAAATGTAATTATAAATTCTGACACAAGTATTGTTTGCATAGCAATTGGTCACAAAGAGTAATTCATTAATATTCAATGAGGTGTTAATATGTGCAGAGCCTTGAGCAATTGTAAACTTCATTTTCACTTTAGATGGAAATTTGTTGCAGTGCAAATATAACTGTGTGTAATTGTATTAATCAGTCCCAAAGAGTATTTGAGGTTGAAACTTATATTGTTCTTTTATGTTTGACCTGCAGTGGTGCAATATGAAATTATTATCATGGCAGAGTATGAGTTTTATAATATCCTTAACATTCTACTCTACAAATATAGCTAGAAGATGCTGGTTTATATCGTGAAGCCTTTGTTTTCTATGTTACTTATTCCCTAAGTTAGAAAGTCAGAGGGATATTCCCCTCTAATTTCTATTAGAAACTTAGAAAAGAAAGACAGAGAAGGGACATGAAGTTATTTTTGATAGATGTTCTCTGAGAAACAACTAAATTTTTGGGGTCTTTATTAGACTGTAAATATAAAACCTGTATATTATGGGTTTTAGGCAGATATGCTAATTCTTCATATTCATTGATACAGATGAAAATAAATGGAGTTACACATTGGCAGCCGGGTACATCTGCTTATATTAGGCTTAAATCAGTGCACTTTGAAAGTGGAAGTAGGCAAGTGAATCCATGAGCCTTTTCCTAATATGGATTTCCTGACTTTTCATAGCTAGTTCAGTGGAAAATACACAATAAACTAACATAAATCAAACATTAAGATCAAAAGGGTCCTTTTATCAAGCTACTAATGACCTGTATAATATGATTATAAAATATACAAAAATAATACTGAACTTGTGGCATACTGAAGGTGCATAGAACCTTGACACTCCATCTGCTGACCTCTCTTTCAGACCTTATAATTGTAGGATCAGAGTCATTTAGGTTGAAGATCTCTAAGATCATTGAGTCCAACCATTATCCCAGCACTGATAATTGCACCACTAAACCATGTCCCCAAGTGCCACGTCTACACATCCTTTAAATGCCTTCAGGGCTGATGATTCAACCAGTTCCCTGGGCAGCTTGTTCCCATTCTTGATAACTCTTTCCATAATGAATGTTTTCCTGATAACCCATCTAAACTTCCCCTGGCATGGCTTGAAGCTTTTTCCTCTTGTACTATATTGTTTCTGGATTTTCAGGAGAAAATGGAAAATTAAGAGAGAACAAAAGGTATATACACTGCTGAAATGCACATATTACAAAAAACAATTTGGGAGAACAGCAAGTTCTTCCTGGAAGATTACTACCTGCTGAGAAGAAGAAAAGCTTGTATCACTGTAGGAGGACATCACAGAAGTAGGTCAAATGCCTACAGGTAACTGACCAATGGATATGTTAATACATGGATCTTGCTCATATATTGTCTTTCTGTTTAGTAGGGGGGGTTTTGGTAGTTTTTTGTTTTGGTTTGGTTTTTGTTTGCTTGTTTGTTTTTAATAAATGTGTTAGTAGTGGGCTCCTTACAACTTACCAGCCATCTATCATTCAGCAGAAGTCTTTTGATAGCAGACTACTTGCAGTATGTTGATCCCTTCTTGCTAATCCATTCAACTACTCTGCTACTTGACCTTTAGTAGTAAAAACTGCCTGAAGTATTTTCACATGAAAGGCTAACCTAAAGAAGTTGTGTTTGAAAATGGTATTTCACAATGGAGCAGTTAACTGGAGTGCCAGATTTGGCAAACTAGAGTTGTTGTTTTTGAAGCTGTAAAGAAATGTAGTGATATATTCAAAGTTTATTTTTACTGTGTAAAGATATCTTGCAAATGTAGTTTAACTCATCAAAAGGCTACAAAATGTAGATCTTAATAGTTTGTAAAAATTTCAGCACTCCAGTTATGATTAACAGGAGTAGATCATTAAGAGAGAACTGATCCAAAGAATGTAGGATTTTTTGACAGAATGAACAATGGAAGCACTGATGGAGTTTATACAGACTCAGGTGTTTTAACAATCATGGGTTTTTAGTTTCACATGAAAAAGAAAACATGAAAACAATTGCAGCACAGATACAGATTAAAATCATGTTTTCAGAGACAAAGTATATAAATTAAACTTTCACTGTTATCTGGCTTCAAGCTTTTTGATACTGCATTCAAGATGCTAGAAATGCAGTTCTGAACTATTATTGTGAACACTCTAAAGTTTAAACTTTTTTTTTTTTTTAATCTAAAATCTCACATCGATTTAACTCATAGGAAAACTTTGATCTTGCCTGATCCTATCTCAGCACCAGCTGCCTAGGGGATCTCTTGTACAGATATAGGACACAAATCTCTTTCTCTATCACTAAAATGAGATTCCATTTAGCAACAGTTAGACTATGCCTATTTATTTTGGTAGACTAGTTGCCCCACAGGATTTATCAGAGAACTTCACTTTTGCATTTCCTTTATCACTCAAGCTAGAGAATACTCTTTTTGTCCAATTTGAATTGGATTTCTCCTGCAGAAAACAGAATTGCTTTTTTTAGCTGATCTTTTAAATCTGTTCTATGTCCAGTTTCAAAAACGTAGCTCTTATAAGAACATTCCTTAATTCAAACCTGTCCCCTTGTGTATAAGTCCTCCCACACTTCTGAAAACAAACTAAACAAAAATAGAAATAAGGTTAAATAAGAGGAACTCTGTGAAGCGGCATTCCAGAAGTTGTGTCATAATAACACTGCGTCATCTGTATATCATGAAGATCTTCCCCTTAATTTTTCCAGTGCTCTTTGCTTGCCTGTAATTTAATTACATGATCTTTTCAAAGAAGTCTATGCCCTTGTACTCCTTCCCTTTCCACATTCAAAGAGTGTAGCTTTTGCCAGTTTACTTTTCAAGTGGGAGACAAGTTGGACTTGGCAATGCTGCCAACAGCTAAAGCAGGCTAGGGGCACAGCTCAACTGGCTGTCACTAATTGAAGGGAGAAGACTAATGGCTACATGTAATATTTCCACCGTAATGAGAGCACTGTGCTGACACTGCTGTGTTGCTCTGTGAGAGACCAAAATGTTTTACAGGGATGGCACGGCAGTACCACTCCCAATCCCCTCCACCCACACAACCTGAATGTCATAATGTAGCGAACAAGCTGACTTGGCTAAGGAATTTCAGGCTGCTTCTTTTCTAATTCAAAAATGGGAAGAAAATTGGGCCTAGTGGAAAAACACTGGCCAGCTACAACTCAATGCCAGGAGAACCACTTAACCAACATCAAATGACAACCAACAAAATGTCCCCATGCAGACAACAGTAATTACAGAATCCTAGTGGTGCCACTTTAACATGATTGCTTACATTACTTTTTAAGATGTGCTACTTTGGTGACAGAGACATGGTTTCACCAATAAATAACTAACACAGCAAATTTAGCATGAAGAGGGAAACCCTGACCCAGTGAGTTCAGCATAGAAGGGAAAGACTGAACAGCATCCACCATCTCCCATCAGAAAAATGAACAGGTATCATTCAGGAAGCTGAAACAAATCACTGAAATATAGCAGGGGAGAGAGCAGAATTATCTTGGTAGACCTTCCAAAAAATGGTGTTTAACGGTTCCAGTCTGCACTCAGATTTAGTATAAAATATTTTTTCTCAGTTGTACAGTATACTCTGGCTTAGAAATTCAGTTTGTCAACATAAGCATGTTTACCGTTGCTTTCAAACACTCTAACTAACTGGCTTGGCAGACAGGTAACTTCGCTACCGAGAACTATAGGACAGCAGCTGCATCTGTGTGCCTGCTTTATAAAAGGAATTTGTCTGAAACTTTATGGTCGCTCAGGGCAGTCTCACTGATCATTGTCCACCCTTTAACATACCCTGCTCTAAGGAAAGTAATGAAGATGGTAATAAGGTATGAATGGTACATTATGATGCATGAGTTATTAAAAAAAAAAAGAGGAGGTTGTTGTGTTATTCCAGGTAATTTGGACAGTTTATTCAGATAACTATCAGGAAGATATTAATTTAATTCAGAAAATTTACCTTTGTCATCTGTTCTCATTGTGTGCCTTCAGACCTGAAGACATTAAGCTTTTAACAACCCAAACATTACAATTAGAAAGCCCTTGCCAGGATTTTAACATAGAAATGTTTTTGTAGTGTTCATTTGGCCATCCCTTGTTATTGAACTCATAAAGTGCTACTTCCAGACCAAGGACAAGTCATAGATGATATAAATACTTCTCAATTAATGTATTAACATCAGAGGAAATATAAATCAATGTTTATGTGCCAAAGAATCATCAAGGTCATATAGTTTCTGGAAGAATATAGATACCAGATCACACAAGGGTACTTACTTGGTCTTACCTCATCTATTTGGTTCAACTACAAGACTTGAACCTGTCTCATAGTTTAGGATTATATAAGTTCCCAAGTGAAGCAAACCTTTGACCATGCTTTAAATGCTGTTCTAAGGGAAAACCTTTTTCTGTCTACTCAAACTTACTGACCATTAGCTTATACACTTTCTCATAGCAATATTGATATGTTCCCCCTGCATCAGTATCTTTCTCACTTCAGACTTTGGTCCTTATGTCTGTAAAACATTCTTAACTGCACTGGTACATCAGTCATGTAGTCTGTGGCACTGCTTATTCGTAAATTTATTTATTTCAATAAGATGTAAGTACTAACAAACTGTACTTTTTTGGAAAGAAAATGTAAACCTCAAAAAATCTTTAATGTATACCCCTTTATGTTCCCTAGTAGATAAAACTAAGCCCCTGTTTTCATATGATAAATATTTATTGTTAATCCATTAGCCAAATTATCTGATTAACAACTTATCAGTGAAATGGAATTTAGCATTAGTGGCGATGTCACTCCTGTCTCTTGAGATTAGAAATAAACTGCTTGTGGGGTAAGTTTGGACATGGTACAAGGTCTAGTGTTTATATATGTGGTTTTCTCCCAGGTTGAAGAGATTGCACACACTTGTTTGACAGTTATTTGCTGTAACACTTAAAAAGTGGTAGGATGATACTGACAAAAAATTCTGCATAAGGGGTAGTTACTGAATTCACATAGAATGAAGTGTTCACAGAATTAAGGCTAAAGGACACACAGAAATAGCTGTAAATAGTGGGATACCCCTAGCTGTTCTTCATTGTAAATCTCAACCTTAATCCACAAAGATTGTTAGAGCCTCTGAAGGGGCTGGCTGATAGTGGTGACTGTTATCCTAAAAAGCAGATGGCAAAATGAGTGACACCTATAAATGTAGAGGCTGTGTTACTTTACTGACAAGATGCTAAGCCCTTCTGGCACTAAAATAAAAAGACAGGTGTTTTTGACACAAAAAAGGAGTATTGAAACTATGCCTCAAGCCATGTGGAGAGTCAGAGCCAATTTTTCAAGTAAAAGTAACTAAAAATCTAAATTGGGGTATACATGTAAAAGCACGACAGCTTCAGACCTTTCCCTTCACTAAGTTTTTGATGAATTCTAGGGCCTGTCTTATGCCTGTGGAATTAGCCAATCACCTTTCTAATTAAACTTTAATTTTCAAGGCTTGACTAGGTGGTAGCTTTGCTCTGGGAATCTTGTGCAGCTCATTTCCAAGTAATGAAATGACGAGCAGTAGTTTGGGGCTTCCCTTTAAGTTTGGTGATAGAATTCTTCAATTGCCTCTATGTCTGCCTTAAATATAGTATGAAGTTAATCAAGTGTTCACATACCACATATTATAACTGTAATTAATAATGTCAGGTTTAGAGATTCAAGTGGCCAACAGGGAAACCGCAATGGCATAAAAAATGGTGTAATGAGTGTACTTACTTTAAAATGCATTTTTACTTCAACATATTACTTTGTTTAAAAAGGTATTAAAGTTAATAACATTTAATCTACTTGCTTGAATGTAGGAGTATTTTTTTAAAACCAATGAAAATGAAGCTTCAATAATCAAGCACTACCAGATGGTAAAATCTCCAGCGCAATTCTTTCTCAGAAAAATTAGGTTTCTAGTCTTTTTTCTGCTTTCAAATTTAAACCACCAAATTATGTTTATGGATGAAAGTAAGTAGTTAAGTAAAAAAAAAAATTACCTCCAGTATTCACCAAAATAAAATGAAACCCAATTAAAAAAGAAAACAAAAAAAAAAAAAAAAGAGAGAATGTATTAAAAAACACATTCTATGTGTGAGAAATGTGCCTTCTCTGTGTTCCCAAAGTGGAATTAACTACCTCCACTAGTTAAAAACTTGTTTAGAATTTGTATGATAGGACTTTCTTGTATCTAGTAGCCTGCTTCTTGTTTTTAACAAGTACAGCATCCATTAGAGTATATTAAAAGAATCACTGCCAGATATCCTATTCTATTTCCCTCTTTTCCTTCATGTAGTCAGCATTGGCAAATAGTCTCCTTGCACATATAGATTTGTTTCAGCTGGATAATTTATTATCAGAGTCCTGATGAAAACCATGTCTCCAGCTACTCTGTATTACTGATTGTAGGAACACATTAGCAATGTATTGTATTATGCTACGGAAATTGAACAAAATTGTGATTAGAGGGTATAGCTATTTCAGTGACAGGTGCAGAACAACACATGCAGTGAATAATATGCTGGTGACCTTTTGCACATTAAAACAAATCATAAGACCACTTTATTTTATTGTTTTTCTTGTTCTCATCCAGCGTCAATGACAGAAAAGTGACATTTAACACACACACACACACACACAAAAAAAACAAACAGAAAACAAAAAACCAACCAATCAACCAAAAAACCAAAAACAAACAAACAAAAACAAAAGGCAAACAAACAAAAAAAATTGGGGGGTGTCCTAAAGAAGCCTACAACAGAGAAAGCATGGTTTCTTGTCTTCTGTTGGGATAGTCACCTAGAAGGAGGAAATCCATTCAAGACTATTTCTTCTTTCTTCCTTTTCCATTTGAAAAACACTGGATAGAATCCTTCAGTGTAGGGACTGGAACCAGAGACTTCTCTCATCTCAGTCTGTACTTGTACTGTTAGGCTGCCTTATCTGCTTTGCTTTCATGACTAAGAATTCTAAATTCTTGATTTTACAAGTGATTCCTATAGGAAGAGTAGAGAACATTTATATTCTATCCTGGTGATCAGGGCTTTAGTATAGATGGGGAGGACCAGGTTTTCTATTTCTTGAGTACTGTCATAACAACAAATTACTGTGCTAAAGTTAGCCACTATAACCACCTACTTTTCTGCTAGCCATGTTTAAAAATAAAAGAAAAAATCAATTTTGATAGGGATGATTGCAATGTGCTGCATCTCATCTACTGAAATTCAAGTGAGTGCTTATTCAAGAAACAGGTCTATTTTCACTGCCAAAAGTTTAGATCTGGTGAAATTTCTATGCTTTTACTGCCATTGCTAATACCCATGTCTCTTTCCTGATTTTTTTTCCACCTTTTCGTTGCTATTTATCGCACCTCTGTAATGCAAAAGACTGTTTCAGTTTTTTGTTTGAAGCACCATATAATACACAAGTTTGTCTCAGAATATTTCTTTCAGTTTGGACTTGCTTGTTTGCTTCCTCAAGGAGTGTTTAAGATATTGATATGTTTGACAGATCATTCTCCTTCTTCTAACTCTCAGATAGCTTATTTATTTTTAATAGCTCCCTAGCCAAAAGTGTCAAAAATGTAGTATTGCTCATGAAAAAATAATTTCCATTTTATTTTATGTCTTATAATTTTTGTTAACAACAACATGGAACAGGAGAATTGTTTCTCAGCCGTCATTTCTTGTAAGACTGTGATGTACATATGAGTGTTTTTTAGATTAATGTAAAATTTGAAGTATTCTGTGATGCTAACTCTTTTTCAGTAGTTGCAGACTTTCATCCATATTATGGTATTTCAAGATTAATGAGAGGGAAATTCAGTGTTCCAAGATGTGAGGTTTTAATTTGACCAGAAAGAACACTGGACTGCTTCTTCATCTGTCTTCTGTACTTCACCAAGTCAGCTCTCAGTGAATGTGCTTGTTGCCTGTGTATCAAGACTTTGGATGAAATAAAGTCCTTCACTGTGTGAAAAGTCATATTGTCTATAGGAATAAAAATTTCTGAGACTTCAACCAATCATGTAAACTTTAAAGTAAAAAATTCTCTTTGACTTATATCCATAATGGTACCCCTTTTTCACTAGGGCTGCCATCTCACATCATAGAAGACATTCAGCTTGGCCAAGCATGTTTTGCCCTTGGTAAACGCACATAGGATCTTCTCCTGCTCTATGTACCTGGCTGCGGCTTCCAGGACAGTTTTTTGAGTAGTGAGACTAGGTTGACTGGCCTTCAGTTGTCCTGATAATCCTCCTCCTTTTCCTTGAAAATGGGAAGGACAAACTCTGTCATAAGTCTCAAATTCAGCCTTGAAGTATCTTTTTGTGAATTGGAGAACAGAGCCTTGAATTCATACCTTATACAGTCATTTAAGCTTCCTCTGTAGTCAGGGTAGTGATGCAAGAGGATCTGAGGGTAAATTGTAAATTATAGAAAGTTAGGTGAAGGTTTACATCTAGAACTGTGTGAGTTTTCTTCAAAGGCTAGCAGCTAAGGAGATTATCCAAGTAGTTTACACTAGGTGACATGTGACATCTAAAATTATATTAAACATTATGTTTGAAGTGTATTTCATTTCATTGACTTCTTTCCTATATTCTAATGACATTGAACTGCCCTTTGTAATGTTTCTGTAAAAGGCAGCTATGCTTCAGTAAGAGTGGGAGGTCTCTAGAAATTATTATTAATATTTTTATTAGTATTTTTAAAAATTGGGTCTTCTACAGAGTAATTTATTGTCCTGTCAGATAAATCTAAGTTTGGAGATGTCTGAGTTGGGCAAGATCTAATTACTCAAAATGAAGTTTGCAGAGGTCACAAAGTATAACGCATGGTACTTTTTACCTGGGAAAATATTTCATGAGATTATAAGCAATCCCCAGGGATCTGTATCTTGATATTCTTTCTTATTTGTGTGATGGCACATTAGCATCACACTCCACTGTCTATTGCTATTCCTTTTGGAGCATATCATCACCTTGCAATTTGCTTTTAAATATAGAGGTAAATACTGATGAAATATGAAAATGTGAATTGTTGATGTTTTCATTGACAATCTTCCATCTTTGTATATGCTGATCTCCATGGTGCATAATTTTACATGTGATTCCCCATGCAAATAAAATATATTCTGTTAAAAATGTTTTATCTTAAATATGTTGGTGATGAGATTGTTGATAAACCATTTTTTGTCCTTAATGAAGTCATGCATTTCTATAAATTTATTTAATAATTTCACATTCTTTACACACTATAAATTATTCACAAGTGTTTATGCTGAAATCAACCTCAGAAACAAAAGCTCTAATTACATTTCATTAGATTACTCTGTAGAATAGTATTAAGCCCTTACATGTATTGATTAAAATGTTGACTTCAATTTGTTTAAACAATGGAATGACACCTGTGAGTCAATATTACCTCTAAAGGAATGTAGATCCTGCCATGTGCACAGAAATTATGTAGGCTTCATCTAGTTCAATATTGCACCAAGTAAAATTGATAATATATCATTGATATTATTTCATGTTTTTTCTTGTTTATAAAGCTAGGAGAGGCCATGTGATAGTCTTATCATGCATTTCTCCATTACCAAGACTAGAAGGTTTTCTCTTATTATTGTTTCTTTAATTTAAACCTCTCTTTTAGAATAAAATATTTTTATTTTAAAAATAATCAATTACAGTGAATCCCCAGAACTCTTGTTATTTTATTTTAGTAATTAAATTTGCTATAAAAATAATTTTAATGACTTGTTATGTTGAACTTCAGGTTGTAGTCATTGCCTCTTGCTATACTTGTGTCTGCCAAACCAAAAGAAACAAAAACAAACATCCCCCAGCAGCAAATTCTTAATACAATCAAAGGTTTTATTTGGGGTTTTCGGTAGGGTTTTTTTTGTGTGTTTTTTTGTTTGTTTGTTTCGGGGGTTTTTGTTTGTTTTTTTGGTTTTTTTTTTGTTTGGTTTGGTTTGGTTTGGTTTGGTTTTTTTTTTGTTTGGTTTGGTTTTGGTTTGGTTTTGTTGTTTGTTTGGTTTTTTTTGAGACTCTCAGTGCAGTTCTTGAGCCTTGAAACTGTCTTCTATAGTCTTCTCAACTCCCTCACTCTAATAGAGTTTTCTTCTTTTGTAAAGACAAACACCATATTCTAGTAATAATCAAGCCTGCATGCAAAAAACAAACAAACAAACAAAAACCCCACAAAAAAAAACAAACAAACAAACAAAAAAACACCAAAAAAACTACAAACAACAAAACCAAAACTAATGCATGGTCATATTTTAATATGAAAATCTGTAATAATTATGTAAGGCTTTTGAATATAACGTAACCAAGAGCCACATTAGTCTCCTTGTTTGCTGTCCATCATGGTTTAAACCCAGCCAGTAACTCAATCCCACTCAGATGCTTGCTTGCTCCCTCTTGTGACGATGAGGGAGAGAAAGACAAGAATGAGAACCCACAATGAGAAAACTTGTGGATTGAGATAAATGCAATCTAACACTTAAAGCAAACTCCACACATGCAAGCAAAGCAAAACAAGGAATTAACTCTAGCCTGCCCTGAGTTATCAGCAGTTTCTCTGTAACCCCATACTGGCTACTATGGAGAAAACTAACTCTGCCCCAGCCAAAACCAAACCCAAAACCAGTCTTGTATTCGCAGCACATGCTCAACTGTAACAATCCTCAAATCCTCCTGGATGATGTTTCCCCAGCTGTGTAAACATGCTCTATAAGGTTTTCTGTTTGTTCATTGTTCAACACCATTCCCATCCCACATGTATTTGCTTTTTTACATCTGGTCACATTAAAACACATAATTTGATTGATCCCAGATTCCAACGTGATTCATAATTCCTTCTAATCAGTCCCTTCTTTTGTTTATTCACTTTCCCCTAACCCTTACATCATTCATGAACTTCGTGCCTATTTTCTTTGTTTTACCCATTCACTAAAATCTTAAATCACAGTACCAGGATTTGGGGCCTGATAGATATCAGAAGTAAACATGCTTGATATTGATTCTATAATACCTTTCCATGTTAGCAATACTAATCACCATTTTTATTTCTTTATTTGATATCTATAACTACTGTTACTATTGTTATACAGAACTAAATCTTGTCAAAAAGAATTGTATTCATTTGGGAGAATTTGTTTTCCATGAATTTATGTTGCATTATTCTCTTCCCACTCATGTCTGCTTTATTTCTTGTATCTAAATTCCTACAGATGTGTATTACTTTTCTTACAATTAGAATGAAGTTGGCTTCTACAGCTTTCTGTTTTCTTCATTTTTTTTCTATGAAAAATCTCCAAACTATATAATATTTTTTTCCTTTGTGTCACCTATGAATGTTCCACTATGCCAGTCACAACACGATTCTTTTGAATTTAATGTCCACTTCTGAATGATGTTTTCCCTTCTATTCCAAGCTACATTTTAAAATGAGCACTGCTGTCTTTCTTGATCACTGCATGTTTTGAGATCTGATAAAACACTTTCTTTTTTCCTTATCTGAATCTGATCAATTTAAAGATATCTACTGTCTGTATGGTGTCATGTTTGCATGTCTTTATCCTCTGCTCATCGCTGAGTCTTTAACATGGAGGACTAACTAGAATTTGGGACAATAAACATTTCTTATTCAATACTGAAAGATCAGAGATCTTCCCAAGAGCATATTATGAATAAAATATTCAGCACAAAGCTCTGCATAAAATTATGGTGCAGCATCCAGTGCATTTGGACAATCTGTTCGTGGTTCACTCATACACAACTGTCCCCAACTCAGTATAATATGAAGATACTTCAGAGGCACGTATAATACCTTATTTCTTTCCTAAATGACCTAAAATATATCACATTAAAAATGGACAAAATGTTAGTGCTCTTAGTATAAAGACAGCATTGTCTCTGCAGCCCTCCACTCTTGCAAACGAGCACAGGATTCTACTATGATTAGTTAGTCATGACCTCTTTTATTATTGTGTTATTTCCAAAGCAGTTTAAAACATTTGGCACCATGACAGTAAACTGGCATAGTATTCCATGAGGTGATGAAGGCTGCAACCTATTCAGTCAAGTATGATAATTGAGTTAACTTTTTTAGGCATTAAATCTGTGAGATTTTAATAAAGCTGCTCAAAAGCATAATACCATTAAGCCGTTTGAAGCTATTTTCCTCCACTGATATCTGCAGGTTTATGGTTTTAGTGGTGGAGTTTTTTTGTTGGTTTTGGTGTTTCTGTTTGTTTGTTTGGGGTTTTTTTGAGGGTTTTGTGTGTGTGTTCTGTTTGTTTTGGGTTTTTTTGTTGGTTTGTTTTTCTTTTTCTTTTTCTTTTTTTTTTCCTAATACAGCTCAGTATACCAGAGTATAAAAAGCTGCTCCATTTTTTCTGCTTTTGGATGATAAAAATTGTTAAGTCATGCTTTTGGCTGATTTTAGTGAGTGTTGTATCAGGTATAACAGTTGAGTTAGATATTTGTAAGATTGTGTGTATTCTTAAGGGATATAAAACAGTTATCATAGCTAATCTGATAAGTTTTCCCCTCTGTAATCCATTTCCCACACATGAAGAACAAAATTTAAGTTCTGAACTAATAAGCCCTTAAGAGATAGAGTCCTTACTAATTATAATTTCCAGTGCTGCTTTTTTTCTTTTTCTTTTTTTTTTTTTTTGTTCCTTTGTAATCTCAGTAACCATTTTAACACCTTGTCAGACATTCAGGAACTTCCATCTGTGCAGCCTAGTGCATTTGTGAAATAAACCCATCTGTACAGCTGATTAAAAGTTGGATGTAGTCCATGCTTTGTCTTTATCCTGAAAGAAACAGTATTGCTGCAGCAGTTGTTAAAGTAGGGCCTGAATACCAGAGTGCAATGCACAAGGCTAATGGAGCAAAATAGCTTTTAGTGTTTTCATTTGTATTTAATAATTGTTTAAAATAAAATCAGAACAAATTAAGTGTGACAAGCAAAGCCAATTAGAAAGGCTGCAGAGTTCAAATCTGTAGTTAGATGCAGGAAGCAATTCTCGAATTAGTCATCTCAAGTGTGTTCTATTCAAGGTGAATCCAAGCAGATAGCAACTTCATGTTCTTACTCTTCTTACTCTTCTACAAACACAATTTTATTCTGAGAGTGCACACGTGTGCTTTTCATTGGTATAGTACACAGTTTTCAGTTGGAAATTTTTAGAAAGGTGGAGGAACAGTTGCACAGTTCCCTACCTACAAACTAGGTCAGTAGAATAACTGCATCTGACTACTTGATTTGCATCCATATTTTGTAGTCAGAGATACTATCTCTCATATTTCTATTCATAATCCAACTGCCACTGCTTAAAGCTTTATGGGCACAAAGCTGTAACTTCAAAAGGTTTTTAAGGAACATCTCTTCTTTAGGAAAACTAAAAGAAACAACAAAAACCCATCCAGCCAAGTAGGTTGCTAAAAATTTCAGATGAGAAGACATGAATAGGGAGTGAATTATCTTCTTACAAATCTCATGGGTATATGTTAAAGGAAAAAAAAAATTTAAAAAAAGGGAATTTAAGAGACAATGAGAATCTTTGTGCTATGATTTTTTAGTATCCTCAGGACAATTGTTATCACATATCTTTCTCCTCTAGCGCAGAAATGCACATCTGCTTTTTGGTATCATGAGAGATGTAGCAGAATTCATTTCCCACTGAGCTAGGACATAAGTAAAATAATGACATAAGTTCTGCTATATGGATCTATGAGCTGATGTTAATGCAAGCAAATAAATCTGGGATGGCAATCACCACACAAATGTGCTAGGTCACATTTTACTGGTGCAATGCCAAGCACCTATTTCCTCAGCATTGCAGAAATTTGTCTATGTTGCAGATTACTCCAAAGGTATTTCAGACAATGCTTTCTCAAGGACATTTGTCATGTGTTCATTTTGTGTTGTCTGGGTATGATCATCAATGCTCTCTAAAGTACAGGAAGTATAATATAGCAATAAAATAGTATTTGTCACTGGATGCTCAGTGTACTGCCAGACTCTTTAATTCTATCACACAAGTAAGGAATATCATGTGGTCTCATAGATGAAACCACAACTAAACTTGCTTAGCTATAAGTTAGGTCTGTTGCCTGTCATTCCATAAGTACAGGACTTCATTCTAGCTATCTGCAAGGAATTCCAAAGTCATATAGTAAAAGAACTTTTCTGAAATTAGACAAGTGCAACTTAAAATACATGACATTAGATTTTTAGATGAGAAATATGGAGGATTTTAGCTAGCCAAAGATGCCATCAATGCTGTATCAAATGTCCTAACTCATACAGGGGGGCAACACAGTATTTTATTCTACTAAAAAGAGGAATAAAGCTGGGTAGTTTTTGGTTTTGTTTGGTTTTTTGTTGTTGTTGTTGTTTGGTTGGTTTTGTTCGGTTTTTGTTTGGTTGGTTTTGGGGTTTTGTTTATTTGTTTGTTTTATTTTCTCAAGGCAGTTACAGTAATTAACAGAGAAACAAGACCTTAATTATAATGTAGATGCAGCTGATAATTATATTGGTAGCAGTCATGTATATTAAATAAAACAAAACAAAAAAAGGAAAAGCAACACCTCAGATCTCAGAGTAATAATAGAAAGGAAGAGAAATCCAGATGTTCCAATAAAAGAATAATATGGGTGGGTTTTATTCAAATAATCAAGATAAATAACTGTTTAAATATTAAAACTAATCTTCATGGGGATTTTCTAAGGTGTTTCTTCTTAGATGGAGAAAGGTGAGTTTGTTTCTTCTTTTTGTTGAAAATAAAAAGTGAA
>VXAU01001767.1:0-47356 GCA_013399695.1 Formicarius rufipectus | reverse complement strand
CATCTCCATCCAAGTAAAACTCTTTGGCCTTGTCTCACCTCATTCTCACCTGCAGAAAAGAATGGTCTGTGAAACTGCCATGGATCAGGTAGAAACTGGCTTGATAGCTATTCTGGGGGCAGCTCCTCATGATTCATCATCAAAACAACAGGAGGGATCCAGCACAACTCCACTGAGGGTTTCCCTGGATCTAGTCATGGTCAGTGTTTATTACCAAGCTGGATAGTACACAGGTATCACCACACTGGAAAGGACTGTAGGAGATCTACACAAATTTGAGGAAAGGCCTGAAGATTCCTGCTGATGGATTTCAGTAAAGACAAATCACAGAATATGTTGAGTGGGGAGGGACCCATAAGGATCACTCTGTCTGACTCCTGGCCCTGCACAAGACCATCCCCAGGAGTCACCCCCTGTGCCCCAGAGGATCATCCCAACCCTCCTGGAGCTCTGGCAGCCTCGGGGCTGTGCCCACTGCCCTGGGGAGCCTGGGCAGTGCCCACCACCCTCTGGGGAAAGAACCTGACCCTACCCTGACATAAGTCCAGCCATTCCCTGGTTGCTGCCCCTGGTCCCCAGAGAGCAGAGATCAGTGCCTGCCCCTCCTCTGCCCCTCACAGGGAAGTTTTAACTGCAGTGAAATTCTTATGTGTCCCCCCAAACTGCCCCAATATTGCAGGTAAGGCTGCAGCAGAGCAGAGCAGGACAATCCCCTCCCTTGCCCAGCTTGCCATGCTGGGCCTGATGTCCCTCCTGGCTCAAGGGCACTGCTGACTTGTGGCCAACTGTCCATCCACCAAGGCCTCCAGGTTCCTTGTTGTTTATATTTCCTTCCCCAATTTTGCTTCTCTTGCTTCAAGTATTTTTTCTAAAAGGTTGTTGTTTACAAACAATCACATCAGCATTTGCATCCACACAAAGTCTGAGTCAATTTTGCATTTTGCATTGTCTGTATCTGTAAGAATTACTGGCTAATACAAGAGCCAGCTATTGCTATTCATACTCATGTAAATTTCTCTCTTAAGATTTCTTGGATATCTTGATTTATTTTAGTTGCTATTAGAAAAAAAAAAGCAAGGAAAGCAAGTTTGTAAATGGAAAAAGGTGTGACTTTACTGTGGTTTACATATCCTAATCTAATAAAAGTTTTGGACAAATTTCTAAAATGCTCAGGTAAGAGATACCTTTCCACCCTAAGCTCTTAAATGATCACTGTACAACACCTGTTATAAAATAAGCCTTGTGCCTCATTGTGTGGATTCAGAGGAAGAGGTCCCTCAGAACTGCTTACAGACCCTCCTGCAGTGTTTTGGGCATGGTCAGGGAATGGAGAGTTTTGATTTGTGTTACTGGAAACACTAGGACTAAATCAGAGTTGCGCATTCACAATTTTCCATGAGCTTGAAGATGGGTTAAAATGCACTGTGCTTGCAGTGGAAGAAACATAATGCCGAGCAACAGGTCTGTTTTGAATAAACAGGATGTCTTAGAACATTGTTTGAAACTTTGTTGTGAGATTACAAGTCTGGTCTAAAAACTTAATTATTCTATTCTCCTAGTTACAGCAGCCAGGACCAGTTTGTCACTGTGTGAGTGTAACCAGAACTGTGTATTCTACTCGCTCTGTGTCATTTCTCATGAACTGTTAATAATGGATTGTTTGCAGCAGCTGCCCCGGGCACACCTGACCCCTCAGGATACAAGCTGTGTGTTAAAGAACCCTGTGAGACAAGGGAGTGTTTGTCTTCACACCAGTGCCTCAGCTGTGGTAACTCTCCTCTGCGGAGGCATCAGCACCTTCACATGCAGCCTGAGGGCTCATGGCTGCTAATGGGCCATCAAAGATTCCAAAAATATCCCATGACTCACAGTTAAATCACTCAGTGTGAAACTCCTTGCCCTGGGGGAGCTACTGGACATTCCCACCTGAACCTGATAATATATATTCTTGGGGTTTTGGGACTTCTGGTACCACTTTTTTTGATCCAGAGGAGGACCAGAACCTCATCAGGACTGGGAGTGCCACTTTCAACCGGATTAACCATCATCCTCACCAACAGGGTTTCCTTTCCCTCTGCACTCAGGGGGCCCACGTGGAACTCAGCACAGGGGCCAATGAATACCGTTCTGCTTGTGCCTCAGGGTGCTTTTGTGGGTTTTTTTGTGGGTTAAACCCGATTTTAGTAAATTATGACTCTGACTTGTAATCTCTCTTGAGTCAGGTTCATTTCTCCAGCCAGTTTAGCTTTAAACCAATACATCTATAAACTCCTGAGAATTTGAGCTTTTATCAGAAAAAGAGAGAACTCTGAATATTCAAAAGTTGCTAATCAGTCAGTGCTTTTACTGAATGACACGTTAGTAAGCCAGTTCCTGTGAATCTGTCATATATAAAATTGTTCAGTTTCTTGCATTGTGTGCTACAGAGATCATGTTATCAGACTAAAAATGGGCCTGGATTGCAATTTTTCTCTTGCTGAAAACACTGCGAGTGGTGCTGACAGGCGCTGATGGGGCAATGGAGGCACTCCTGGAGGGACTAGAGGGGAGCCCCTACCCTGAAGGACTGAGCTGGAGAAATCCCTTACAAAAGTTAGAGGTGGCCCATACCCACTTTCCCTGCTTGCCATTGAAGAGGAGGATATTCTTGATGAAGACAGGTACATTGGAAAAAGCAGATTTTTATGGAGGGCCTTGTGAAAGGAACTGCTGCACAAGACTGGCCCTGCCTTGGCCAAAGCTGAGATGATTTTGGAGCATGTCCTGAAGAAAGGGTTAGTGCAAGAGTGGGTTTGGGCTGTAGGGACCATGTGGATTGGTTCTGACAGCAGTGAGCACAGCTGGTGCTGGGCTGCAGCACAGCCAGGCCAGCACTGGAGCCGAGGCAGAGTCCCAGGGAAGAGCAGCCCTTGGAGGGCAAAGCCAGTCTGTGCTTTCAAAGCATTTAAAAAACTGTATTGCTGTAGTCACTTCTTACAGGGAATGTAGAATGAGGTTTTAACTTCTGTGTTTGCTTTCAATTACGTCTCCATTCCACAGATTAAAAGAATTCCTGGGGAAACCTTAGCATGCAGAGAGACTTTAGGTGGTACATATGCAAGTGGGGAAGTGATAAGGGGAAGGGGTTGCCATGATAAAATACAGTCTGCAGGAGTATGTCTTTTAAAAATCTCCTCTCTGAGGTGGGAAGACAGGGTTAGTTTTTGGAGAGAGAGGAGGTGAGGACTGAAAATCAGCAAATAGACATTGAATTTGTTCTTTCTAACTCTTTCTGGAAGACCGACATTTTCGTCATTAGGAAGATTTCCTTATGTCTTGTTGGAGAAAAGGGGTGATAAAAATTCTTGAGAGGTAAAGGAGCTTCATAAACACCTAAACATGTGTCTGTGTTGGCAGAGTGTGTAAAACAGGTGGTATGTGGATAACTAGCAAAAATGCCATGTAACTGCAGGGTACCAGTCTGATGTGGAGAGTTAATGTATGGATGAGAACAGAAGAGGGGTGGGATCTCAATGTCCATGCTACATGCTAAAGAGGATGTGTATGTATAAGTTTTTTGGTTTTTTTTTTAAGTGAGATAAGAGCACTTAGAACTGTGGTGGACCCCAGACTCACTGAAGTTTATAAGTTCTGGTAGAATATTCATTTTTGCTGGCCCGGATCAAAGAATGCAAAGCAGTATGAAATTAGTTATAAATTTTGTTACATGGTTATCTCTTGAAAAATTAAAAGCTAATGTGTATAGGGGGGAAATTGTGGTGAAAATATATTTACTTTATTCAATATTTTCTTAATTCTCAGAATCCCTTGCTTTTGTAAAATTAGCTAGTTTTGTAAGACTGAGGAACTGGAGTAGAATAAGAGCAAATCATTGCTCTGTTTCCATGTCTGCTCAAATTCCTTCATTGTCCTGCTTCTCTAGACTATCTAAACAGTGTTATTACATCAGGTTAAACCAGCTGCAAAGGTTGTATAGCTGAAAGACAGAAAAAAGCCTTCATTAATGATGGCCAAACTGAACTTATTAATTTAGGTTAGAATAACAGTGAAGATGGAATGACTTGGATTTTTACTGGGTTTTCCAACTTAAATGGCTGTTGCTTGAGAATCAGGGAAAACTCTCTGACATTCTGATTTGTTCTCTGTGCAATGTGCTGAAATAGTTAAAAGCTAATCATGGATATTTTGTTCAGCACAACAGTCTGGATGTTTAAAAGACAAGAGGTGCTTCTGGGCATGAATGAACTGTGAAACGTATTTGAGAATGAAGCTTTTCATGAGAAGTTGCATAAAAAATCCACCAGTTTTCCATATTAAAATACATCAAAATGGTTATTCCTGCAGAGAAGTAAATCAGCTTTTGAATTTCAGGTCATTGTACTGAAAAAATTTTTAAAAGATATTTTAATGACAATTGAGATCTGAACCCTCCCCTAAAACTGCGTTGGGGAAAATCCTCTCTTTTTGAGTTTTCCTTGCTCAGGTATAACAACCCTTGAGTATTTTAGGCCAAATGCCCTTCCAGACTTATACAAGGTTTTGGCTCCTAGATGGTTGATCTGAGCTAAAAAAAAAGCTTTCCTGCAGATGGCTTTGCAAATACTGCACCAGAGCCATCACCAAGCAGATCTATTTCTTGGTTCTTCAGAGTTCTCCTCAGTGTCAGAACGACAATAAGAGTAGAAGTGCTTTTCTAGCCGAGGTGCCTGTGACACAGACACTGTAGGTTGACAGCTCACTACTGCTTACATGTGTTTGCATGAATTCCTGAAAAGTCCTTGTTTGAGTAAGTGTGTGAAATGAGTTATATGAGGAAATGAAGTGAAATTCTGGTAAGTCATATGTAAACATAACCAAAACCAGTTTTCTTGAAGCACTGAGGGATACTGATAAAGTTCAGCTGACATCAAGGGCACAAAATGTAAGTTTCCAGGTGTAATATCTTTCTCAAGCACTAGTGCTATTTAACTATAATAGAAAATGAGATAATTCAGCTTTTACAAAGAAAGAGTAAAACTCTCCAAATGTACTGTGGTACATATGCATTGTCAGGAATCCTTTTAAAAATAACTATTTTGTGGATTACATTTTACATCTATCTGTGTGTGTGCAGAAAAGAAGTTTTACTGGACGCCCCTTTACTGCACCTCTTGTAAGTGCTCAAACGTGGTAGCAGCCTGCACTTCCTCATAACTTCTTGAACTGAAGGCTTATCTCCCTTCCTGCACTGCAGATCTGTCAAGCAGGTTACAGACTTATTCCAGTTCTAGAGTAACCAGAAAATTTGAAGCACCATTGGGATGAAGCACTATTCTAACCTATGGAAGGAAAAATCTTTTGCAGAGCTGTGCCCTAACACTTACCATCTGGCTCCACTGGTGGGAAGAATCTTACATCCACATTCCATCATGCTTCAACTGATTTTTTTGGGAACTATCATTCTCCAATTGATCTCAAACCCTTGTGACAAACAGCTGAAGGTAAACAGCGCTATCTTTGCTGTTGTTCAGGAGTGGAACGAAGTCTGTGAAGGAAACAATTACCTTTGTTAGTTTTGGAATAGCTGTGGAAAAATTGGGATAAACTTTGTAAACTCAGAATCTCCTCCGTACCTCATTTCCTCCTTGAGAAAGAGCACAGCCTGTACAAGTGTGCAAGCTGGCAGGGTGCAGGCTTCTTCCTAAGCTCCCTGGATGGGGACCCTCTGCCTGGTCCGCTGCTGACTCCCCCAGTTTCTGCTGTTCCGACTGGCGGCTCCTGCAACTTCAGAGCACAGAGCACTAGGAGGCGTGAATACCACACTGGTCTACTCTCAGCCATGCCCAGCAGAGCCACGCAGCTCTCCACCTTTGCAGGGTCAGCGGGCTGTCCCCCCCGCAGTGCTGACACAGCTTCACTGCCCCAGGTCCTGGCTACGCAGCAGAGCCTGGTGCTGCGAGTGCTGCTGTAAATAAGAATTCCTGTGTTAGGTATGCAGGGAATGATTTCAAGGTGATTTCTCATGGTTGACAGAGCTGGAAGTGATTAGGGTGTCTGCCAGCAAGTGAATGTTGAGCTGCTCTCAAAATTCTGCTGAACAGATAAATGTGATTGAAGAGAGACTTATGTATTATTACTGACTGGGGCAGAGGTGGAGGAGTAGGAAGGGTGGGAGAAGAATGGGGAAGCAGTTTATTTTTCTGTATGTGGGTTTGCTTTCTTATCTAGGAATTAACAAGTAGTCTGCCTAACCAGCCTCTGCTTCTAATTTCTGCAGCCCTGGCATGAAGGTCAAGTGGGAGGAGAGGAGGAAGAGGGAAAGCTGGATTTACTGCTGCCCCCACCCAGAGGGATGGTACAGGGGCAGTAGAGTCAGTCCTTACCTGGTGGGGTGGTACATCCATCTGCTCCCTTGAGCCCTGTGGTGAAGAAGGCAACAGTCCCTAGTTGTCTGTTTCTGTAGGTGTGCTGGGTTTGGCTGGGATGGAGTTAAGGTTCTTTACAACAATCAGTATGGGCTGGAAGCACTGTTGTTAAAATAGGGGTGTTTGGGGTTTTTTTGTTATTACTGAGGATCACTTGCCCAGAGCCAAGGTCTTTTCTTTTCCTCACTCCACCAGTGAGCAGTCTGGGGGGCACAAGGATTTGGGAGGGGTCACAACCAGGACAGCTGACCCCAGCTGACCATAGAGATACTCCAGACCATATGGCATCATCCTCATCAAGAAAACTGGGGAGGAGGCTGATGGAGTCTGCTGCTCAGGAACTGACTGAGCCTTTGGTGGAGTAATTTGTGCCATTTGCGTCACTTGTCTTGAGGTTTATTTATTTACATTAATTTCCTTTTCATTGCAATTTATATTTTGTATGACTTTTATTTCAATTATCAAACTTTGTTACCTCAACTCATGAGTTTTCTCACATATACCCTTCCAATTCTCTCCCCTGTCCCACTGACAGGGAGTGAGCTGCTGGCTGGAGTTAAGCCATGACAGCAGATAAATTCCAGCTTGATCAATTCTGACTGCAACATTTTTACTTTTGCAGTCTGGAGCACCTCTCAGAGCATACCTAGGATAGAGGGAAAGGTGCACCTGTAATTTTCTAGTATGGCTTGTAGTTGAGCTGGGGAAAGCACTGCATGCATGAATGCTCATGACATGTTGTCCAGGATAAGAGCAGAAAATCATGTTTGCAGTCTGTACCTGGTGGAAAGACTTCAGTCTGGAACACCAATTTCACTGACCACTGACTGACATTCCTAAGGGCTGGGATGGATGTGCAGTCAGAGAGCCTGGCTTGCTATTGCTGAGTGTTTGTTCATGGTCATGCCATGGCTGGTCCATGGAAGCTGCTGGTTCTTGTTTGTATGGCAATTAGCCAAAAATACCCCACGATGCAGCAACGAAGTATCAGAAAGGCTGTGAAGGAAAACACAATTTTCCGTGATGGAAGAGGGGAAGGAAAGAGACCATCAGTGTTCTGTGCAGTGTAGGGTCTGTCCTGTATTTGCTTTACTGATTTTAGTGAATATGAATTTTTAAATGAAATTACTTCATCTAAATTAAGGCACCAAAACCACTTCCCCATGTAATGTGCAAGATTGTTCAGTGACAGCAGATACATATATATGATGGGGGACACAGCAGGGCAGGAGTGGCTCAGGGAGCAGCTCTGGCTGGAGATGCAGCACAGATGTGATCTTGTGCCTGCTCTGAGGATAAATGAAAGACCTGTAATCTCTAGAGTTTTTACTTCTGTTTTTTTTAATGTACACTTTGTGCAAACTTGATCAGAAAGCAAGTCAAAACTTATTCTCCTCTTGCAATGGATGGAAACATTTTGAAACCTCAGTCTGTTGTCAGAAGTACCAAACCACCCAATCTTTCATTTCAGTGCCATCAAATAATTTAGTATTCAAATTAATCATAGACCTCAGGAAAATCAGTAATACAATTCTGCATGGAATAAAGCATGGCTTCTGCTCAAAGAATCTGATCATCTGTAATATATTCTGATTCAGCAAATCTTTAAAGATATGCAATTGACCTGCCCAGGAAAGTTGCTCACAGCAATAGATGACAAAAAAAAAAAAAAAAAAAAAGATGACAAAAGTGTAATATCTGTGTTCTCAGAGATGGTCTGGTATCCTTGCTGTAGGGTTTCCTATATCACATATATAACAAAGAATTGCAGATAGATCACATAAGTAATAAAGGACCACATAAGAAGTGTCTAAATTCAGGTCTGCAGGTCCAAGATGTGCAACTGACAGCTGAGATCTACTGAAGCAGCAAGTTCCTGTTCCATGACTTCGAGGTTGGAGATATGGAACTTTAGCCATAAAAACTAAAGTGTAGATCAGCCTCATGAGGTAAAGAGTCAGAAAAGAGGTATTCAGACTGTGTCTTCAGGTTTCATTATACTGGCTGTGGCCATGGTAGCTAGTACTTACTAGATTAGAGCAGTGTCATGCTTTTAATTATACTCATGTCTTCACACCCACTGGCCGTTATAGCATCTTGTTTCATTTGTGTTTTTTCCCTTTCTTGTGGCAAACTGAAGTCCTTTTTCATTTAGTGAAGGTTTAGCAGAATTTCTGTACAGTGAATCAATAACTGTTTGTCAGAATTGATGTCTGTTTGAGCTGCCTGGAGACAACAGAGGTGACTTGTCCAATGTTCTTGTGAGGTGAGTAGGCAAACTGGGAGCAAGACCTGTATCTAATATCTAGATACTTAGATCAGATTTTGTTTTTTTTCTCTTTTTTTTTTTTATTTTTTTTTGTTGTTGTTGTTGGTTTGGTTTGGGTTTTTTTTGTTTGTTTGTTTGTTTTTTGTTTTGTTTTTAATTGTTGTTTTTTTTTTTGGTTGGTTGGTTTTTTGTTTTGTTTTTGTTTCTTTTTTGGTTTTGGTTGGTTGGTTGGTTTTTGCCTTTTTTTTTCCCTTTCGTTTTGTGTCTCATTTTTCCTTCAGCAAAACCCAACTGAACCTTTTAAATCCAATCCTATTAAGAAATCCAATTAGCACTGCAACTTGCAGGGTACTGTTATCATGTTGAATATTAATTATGCTACCATATGTTTTTCCTGAGCCCTGAGTATTACAGAATAATTAAGCTGAACATACTGAGGCAGAACACTTTCCTTTAAAAAGGGAAGCTTTTTAAGATATTTTGTATTTATTAGCTGCTTATGTGATTTGCTAAGAAAAAAACAGCTATTAATAAATAAATTTATTAATAATAAACCAGCTAGTCAGACTGAACAGGTGAGCTTAGTGTTGACTTCTTTCCTGCTGTCCACCATGAGTGTAACAGATTGTCTTGTGCAAGAAAGTGCTTATTGACTAATAAAATTAGCTGAAGGACTCCAGAATTGAGCCACCTTGCTAAAAGGCTGACCACAACTTTCAGTGATTTCTGGAGGTTTGTGTAATTGCTTCTTATGGCTGTCTTAGTTATTAAGTATTTTCTATTTAATTAAACCATCATTCCTCTAGTAAAGACCGTTTTTATTTGGTTTTTAATTAGAGAAAGATCTAATGCTGTGCACTGCTGAGCACTAAGAGGATACCAAGTGAATAATAAAGAACTGTACAAACAGATTGTCAAATATTGTTCATGTGCCTTCATAACCTCCTTCCCCGAATCTCATTCCTGTGCTCAGGTTTTGCCCTTACTATAGTTGTCATGGTTATAAGGTCTATCAACATTTCTGTCATAAAAACAGGTAAACAACAAGTTTAATCTAAATTCCCCGTGTAAAAGCGGTGTGGGGAGGAATATAATGGATTTGAAGGAAGTGGGGTATGGGGAAAAGTCCTTTCTTCCAGAGTGGACTTAATTGCCTTGCAGAACACAAGAAAGCCCAAGGAATGCAAGGACAGTTCCCACTGTTCTGCTCCTGCAGCAGTGTGGGATTGAGTGCTCTGCCTGCTCTGCCAGGCCTGGCAAGAGAAGAGCTGGTCTGCAGCACTTCCCATGATGGGAGGTTTTCACTTTTGAACACTTGAAGTATATATTTTGTCCCGCACTAGTTCATTTTCGTGAGACAATGAAATTTGTTCCCTTCTTAAGGGGTAGAGATTAGAATTAACATATTAAATTAACAGCAACTTGAAATAGATTGCCTTACATTGATGGGTTCATCAGCCAAAATCAGGGCTACCATAAACCTGTGATTGTCTCCTGAGTCTCTCAACAGAGGCAAAAGGACACAAAGCCATTTTTGCACTTACAATTCACTTTCCCCAGGCAAACTGCCTGGATTTAGCCACAAATTTTAGCTTTTCTTGATGCTATAGGTGCATTGACCAGTGTGAGTTAGGACAAGTCAACAAAACCTGGGGGAAGGGATTGCAAGAAAAAATGCCCTTACTTAAGGATCTAAATATAGAGGGGGGTGAGAAAATCTTAGTGCTTTGTCAAAATTTGTAGGTCTGAAGTATTAATTTGCTTTGACTTTCCTCATTCTTTCTGCTGTCCTTTCCAGTAAAGGGGTCTCTTCCCAGCCCTAAAACACTGCTCTGGGCTTTGACTATAGATAGTGAAAAGCTGGTGGAGGGTTTTTTTAAAGAGCTGAAACATCACCATGTCAATTTGCAGAAAATTGTTGTAAATATAAAATCATATAAATACTGTGGCATTTTTCTGCAATTTTTTAAAAGTTTGATTTCCTGAATTACTACAGTGATAACTAATTTGGTCTTGAGCCAAGGCCTTTTTATTTAATATTATTAGAAATCCTTAAAGTATGTATAGATAAATTCAGTATAAAACAGAAGATAAGTTCTTTCCTTTTAAAATGTGAATTAGGAGTATTTGAGAGATTTACATTGGTTTTTGTCTTCAAATAAAACATGGAAAATTGACAAATACACAGACAACAAGCTATTTGACACCAGCTTGTTTAAAATGATTTATGTACCCTTCCCATACCACTGCATCAAACTGTCTTATGAAATTGAGTGGAGAAACACTTGATTTCAGAAAAACTTCATAGAGTATTTTATGAGCCTAAATAACAAATGTGATTGTGCAAGGTAACTCATTATGTGTTGAAGTCAGAAGAATGTTTCTTGCTGACTCTAGCATGTTTTATGTCAAACACTGGCTAAGGTTGATCTGAGGGGGTTGGACTCTGTTCTTGGAAATAACCCACACCTGACTTTACCTTGCTGTAGTTGTCCCTTCTCTAGGCAGTGCCTGCCATCGTCTTCCTAATATCAACTATTCTGTGATACTGCGTAAGAAGAGACATTAATGTCTCAATCTTACAGTAGAAGAATGAGGAGGTGAAATTGCAAAATCAAGTGTTTAACAGAGGAAAGAGAACTTAAAGTGACTATTTATCTTGGACTAAATCAGTCTTTTTTAATATGTTCTGATGACATAAGAAGTGTAGGAATGACCTGAATTGTTCTACCAGGGATGTGGATGTTTACTCCTGGCCAAATGCCAAGCATCCAGAGGCCCAAAACAAAAGCCCTCCTACCAGCTGATAGCAGGGAGAAAGGGGGGAGGGGTTAAAAAAACACACTGGGGAAGTGAGTTTTAACCCTACTGAAGCAGTATGAATTTATATACAAATATATATACACACAGAGAAGAAAAGGAAACTTATTATTACTATATGCACACACACAGTAAGGAACAAATAAACAAGGTCTGCTTCCCAGAGACAGGCATGCTGCCCTTCCCTGACAAGACAGCAGGATCCAAAACCAATGCCTTTCACTGTTGGAAAAGGACTAACTCAAAACTATTGTCTGTTCCCTCTTGTATCTAAGGTGGCATAAAAGAGGGTGGAATACTTCCCTGGATACTGCAAACCATGAGACCTGTCTCCCAGCAAGGCCTAAAGTCAAACCATTACAAGGGAGTAAAGGAAGTGTACAAACTTTTGTTATCCTCTCTGCTGCATGTAATGGGGAATGAGATTTGCCCTCTCTGCATGTAATTAGTTTCCACTGGACACATAGTAGATACTGGCATCCTGGTTTTGACTGTCCTTGTTCGTGATAAATTAAGTGTTGGCTCTATAATTATCAGATAATACCTGATGGATTTACCATCTGTGAAATAAGATGTTCTCACTCGAGTTGCCACTGGCTGGGAGAGCTCTTATGTGTCTGCTTTCACAGCTGGATGACAGTATCAGCAAACAGATCAAGCCTGGAAATATCCTGGCTCAGGCTTTGCTGGGTAGTGGTGTTCTTTGCAAAGACCTACCAGTGCCATCTTCAACAACATGGAAGATTTATGTTTAGTGCTGTAAACCTTGTGAAGTCAGATGTAAGCTGAAGTGTAGGTGTGGTTTATGATCATCTCAGAGTTACTGCACAAGATGCGAAAAGTAGAAAATATATCGTGTCTAAATAACAGTACCTGCCTCCCTTGAAGGGGAAACGGTATGTTATAGCTCCTCTTCAATATAAGAAAATTTCTAGTGATCCAGTGGTAGGTTGATGACTATCTCCAAAAGGACAGACAATGAGTCTTGCAATAGTGAATTGTCAGAATTTTTGGTTTTTTGGGACAGTGGAAGAATTGTGTTCTTCAGTGGTCACATGGAGCCATGGAGTTTTCTGTGGTTTCCTTCTCAGTATCATGTTACAACAGCCTATGGACACAGCAGGTACATCCAAATGCCCTAAAAAATGTGGCTCTTCATGATTTCTTTCCCCAGCTATCGCGCGTGGTGGACGACGTGATAAGGGAAGGGTCTTCTATCGGAATTGGCGGCGATAAAGGAAGGGTTCTAAAGAACAGATCTTGCAAGTGCCTGAGGTGGAGAAAAGTGAGCCTTTATTCAATAGGGGAGCCCCTCTTTTATAGAGGAGCAAAGGAAGGTTCAGGAAAAAGAGGTGGGGTTTAACAAACAAGGAAAAGGGTAGGCAAGAACTTTCCAGCTTTGGTAGGAGTGGGTGGATACATAACCATATGAGTAACCAGGGGGTGGAACATGAACAAATATGGAACTGGTGCACTGCACCAAAGATTAACCAATCACAGAACTTCAATACAACTCTATTATAGTATGGAAAGTTACTAGAAAACTTCTTTAAAAACCCATTAATGCAACAAATATACAGTCCTAAATGAACAGTCCTATATTTTTTAATTTCTTTCTGCACAATGATTTGTCTTCCTCTTGTTTTTTTCATTCAGTTGGGCAATATATTTTCTTCCATCTTTCATAATCCTCTTACTGTATTTCACTGTCACCACCCCCGACACCCAGCCAATGCTGTAATTATAATTCCAATTTTTTGTTATTGCAATCCAGAATTCCAAATGCATATAGAATTGTCTAATGCGTATCTAATCATATTCATATTGTGGCCAGTGCCAGACAGAGCTTTGCTCTCTCGGTACAGGTGTGCAAACAGTGCCAGTGCCACTAGCAGGTATGTTCTGTAAAGCCAGCAGGGAGATGCCATGGGAAGATGTTATCTGCACCTTCAACAGGATGAACCTTTGAATTGTGAAATACGTACCTTACCCTAAAGTCCCTAATGTACCCAACCCTAATGGTAAGCAATGTGGGGCATTTGTCCTGTCCCTGCTGATGGCCCAAACTTCTCCCTTGGGATGCAGTGAGCAGCCGGGCTCAACAGGAAGCATTTACTGCTATTTCCTCTCAATTCCTTGTTTAGTGAGACTGCTTTCTGCATGAAATTTTATCTAGTAGGAAAATGTTAGTAATGTGTTTTCTGCCACCTGTAGTGCTGGCAGATAGAGTCCTAATAGCCTGAAAAAGTGAGATAGAAATTGAAAAACTGAGAGCTGAATAAGTTTAGACATCATGCGAGTTGGTGCATGGACTGTTGCTGTTCTGAAGTATTTTTGCAGTTAGGGTGATGCAGAGGCTGTCAAATGCAAATTGACCAGCAAGGACAGAATTTCACAGCTCAGAAATAGTCTGTTTGAGGGATGTGTAATGTCTATGCTCCAGTGAATTCAAGTGTTCTCCAGGTACCTTGGCTCTGTGGAGGCCTCCAGGCTCCATCCTTAACTATGCCTTGCCAGTGTCAGTGAAAGTGAAGGATAAGTCATGGCACACAGAAATCAAGAATGGTGCTACCTTTTTGTACTTGATTGGGATTTTGTGGGCAGAGACTCTTATGTGATGATTTTGCAGTAGGTTTCTCAATTCTGGGCCCTCTGGCTTCAACTGGAAACTCCCAACATTTATTCCCAGCACCTAGAATGCAAAATTCTAAGCAGCAAATCTGTTTGTAAAGAAAGTAATGTTTATGTTCTTCCAGAGTTATGAAAGGAAAGGGTGTTAATTTGCTGTAGAAAATACCCTGCACAGGAGTCAGACCTCTGCCATGTAGCCTTCCTCCCCAGCTTTGTGCAGCTTCAGTTTATTAATCATGGAAAACAAAAACAAAAAACAAAACAAAACATAAATTCAAATAGTTTTCCTGGTTTGCTTCACAATGAGCCTGGGTTTATTCCCTCTCACAAAAAGCTATGCTGAAAAGTCTGCACAGCTGTACTTGAATTTGGGCAAGGTTAAACCACCTGATTTCTAGACAAGTCAGACTGTATTTCCTGAACCACTTGAAGTATTTTATTTTATTTTTAAGATTCCCCATCCTCCTCTCTGTCATGTCATGCACATATTAGTCCTTCAGAGAGTAGTTTAAAAGCAGAGATTGTGTGTGACAAGAAGATAAAATGTGAAATGTGTGGTACTTTTGTTTTCAGGTAATTAGAAACTTGAGATATCTCATTACTAATAAAACCTCAGGTTTCTGTTCTTTGAAACAGAAAGTTTTCCAGTCAGGTGTAAGTCCTGAGAAGACCTCCTTGGATGGATCCATTAACTTCCCCTCCTGTTTTTTGGGTGGTTTGTTTGGTTTTGTTTGTGGTTTTTGTTGGTTTGTTTTTTCCTCTTCTTTTCCTTATGTCTTGGCCTGCAGATAGTAAAATATGTGGCATATATTCAATAATTACCTGAATGGCAGACATTTATAGCTTTATAATGTATCTGAGTGAAGGTTATTAAATCTGCTGGAGTGAGTTTTTCAGCTACAGCTATTTTATTCTCTGTCTACATAGAACTTTAAAAAACTCTCTGTGTGAAAGAAGAAATATTGCTTTCCAAATACATGTTAATTAATTGTCCATTTGTATTGATGCTGGACATAATTAATGAAAAACTCTGAGTGCCTGTTCATGAAGGGTTTTCTGCATAGACCACCAAATGTGAAGGCCTTATTATTGTTATAGATTGCCTTTCTCTGTGTCAGCTTAAAATTGTTGCTTTCTCCTGAGCAGTGAGAAATTATGTATTTCAAACTCCTCCTGCAGAGCTTCACTTCAGAAACATGAATCACCCTTGGCTATTTGTAATCTGCCTTTTTATGTTCTCCATTACAACTCAGTCTACCATGAATCTTGTGGGTTTATGAGTTGCTGAAGTCAAATATTGTTGCCTGATGGTTTAGCATAGTGTGTGTTTGGCTTGGCTCCCCACCAAACACAGCTGTGAGCCAGTTAGCTCTTCCAACCCCCCTCCCAAAAAGGGAAAAAAAAAAAAAAAAAGGAGAAAAAAGGAAAATTGTAGTAAAGAAATACATATATATTTACAGCTATTTCATGCATATACAACTAAACACTATGTACATATACACAAGGATTCCAAACAATCCCAAAAGTAAAAAAGGGGAAAAAGGCAAGGGGAAAAGGACCAAAAGGGTAAAACAAAACAAACCCACACAATCAAATCCCAGGAATTAGCTCAGTAGAACAACTAATACAATAAGATCTCACCAACTTCCCTTAGGAGAAGTGAGTTCCTGTCCTCCTCTGCCAACACAGACCACAGCCCTCAGTTGGCCACAACTCATGTAGATAAGCCAGGCCCAAACACTGAGCGCTATCAGCTCCGTGCTCACCCCACAAGGGAGAGAAGAGAAAAAGGGGCAAAGGAACATCCCTCCCTGTCTTTATACACCTGATTATGTAAGGGAATGGGATGGAATACTTCCTTAGTTTTGCCCCCAGTTTCTGGGGAAGGCCTACAAACAAACACACGTAGGATGTACAGGTGAAAAGTTCTCTTCTTGGAACAGAAAAATTTTTTTTCTAGGATGAAACAGGAAAACATGAGAGAAATTACTTGTATGAATACCTGGAACAAGAAACACTGCAGGCATTGCTGTCACTGTAGATGATGATTACAAATGCCCTTAGAAACGTGACCAGGCAAAATTCTGAGAACCAGGATGCACAAAAATTTTCTGTCTTATGCATTATTGAATAAATTCCGATGACATAATATCCAGGTCCTTTTTTTGCATGGCTTTCCAAGGTGTCCATTATGGTACCTAAAATATCTTTGTCTATATATAAAGACTATGTTTGCTTGGTGTTAGGCAAGGGTCCAGTTTAATATAAAGTGGGCTTAAAATTCCTATGGCTTAAGCAGTATTTATTGTGGTTTAAGATAAACAGCTTATAATTATGTGTATAACTTCACAGCATGCTTTTGGAGCTCTAGTGTAAATTCAGTGCTGAAGACCACTGAGCTGTGGAATAGATTTCATTTACAATCCAGACTTCTGGAAGAACCCTGGCTTTGGAGAGTAGGTCTTATTGACTTTATGGAAATAAATTAACCTGTTTACATCTACTTTATTGAGTGTACCCAAAAATACATGCAGATTCAGAAATGCAGGCAAAAAAATTCTCTCTCAAAGGTGACTTATTCTTTTCCAGGTGTGTTATTAAACTTTTACATTGAAGGGATGTTATCAATGTCAGAATACAAACAACTGTTCCATCTCAAGGTATGTGGATGGTTTGGGAGACACAAAATTCTGAATCAATATGAACAAAGTGACAGGTATTTAGATCTTTTAGTAACAGTGCTGAAATCCCAGTCAGAATAACTTTAACTGTAAATATCTCTTGATATGTGTTCTTTCCCTCTCTTGAACATTCTTATTTAATAAAAAGCAGACACTAGAAACTTTATCAGACACATCTACAAGTAGTAGGGGGTTTTTTTGCCAAATTTTGTCCAATTTTAATCTGCAACTTTAAACCCAAAAGGCACTCCTGGTCTCATATGTTTGGTACAAAGTATGACAGCTGTCCTAAACATTGCTTTAATGGTTAGAAAACTGGCTGAGGATGTTGGAGATGGGAGGTAAAGTCACCTTCAGCCTGTGCTCGTGCACATAACCTCATTCTGCTTCATGCATGCTGCCCACCCCACAGTTACTGTGACTGCTCTTGCAGATACTTCCAGGGCAGGAAAACAGCCACTGGAGACAAAATATCCAGTTGTTTGAACAAAATAATGTCTTTGAGACACTCTGCTGATGTGTCTGTTGGCCCTCTCGGCCTCCTCTGCACTGGAGTGAGCTTATTCCCTTCTCTCTGGGTGATGTGGGTTGGGACAGTTCTTGGCACAGGTGCAGAATTTGTTTGCCATTACTGCTGAAAAAATGTTACTGGTGATCCACTTATTGTATGGTTTTCCTGTATTATACTAGAGTTCTCTCTGAAAATGACTTTTGAAGAGAAAATAGAATTTGCAAGTACTTCACTTTTTTCATTGAACAAGCAGCTTCTCAATGAAGTTAGACCTGTTCAGAGAAAAATTGGTCAGTTTTGCATGTTTTCAAACAACCTAAATGCTCAGCCATGTTCTGAGAAATATCATTCTGCATTCCCCTTCAGTGTTTCCCTTTCAACAGTTTTACAGCCTTTGTGCTTCTGTGGGGCTTTTTGTTATTGGTTTGTTTTTTCCCATCATGATTGTCATGCTTTTTCTCTCTGCAAAGTCAGGATGGCTTTATGGATATTTGAGTAAAACCAAAGGGCCTCAAGAACTACCCTGTAAGGTTTAATGTGCTGCAGTCTGCTGTGACTTGCTCAGTGTTGAGTCCAAGCATCATAGCTGTTCAGCAGAATTTCAAAAGGGTTTGTGAGAATTACTCCTTGAAATTCAATCCTACTGGCAGAACCTTCTCTGCTCGCTTATTCTGTGCCTGGTGTCACCTGCAAGGGCAGCAGAACTACTTGTGATGGGTAACTGCAGGTTTAGACAAGGAGCACCTGATGTGAGGTTATACTACTCATACCTCCAGAAGCATTTGCATGGAGATAAGTGCTTTAGATCTATCCTGGCCATTATTAAGGCTATTTTTAACTTTTCTCTGACTTTGAAATGCGTTTTTCCTCAAGGTTGGTTCAGTAAATTGACACATTTCTTATAACACCAGCAGGTATCTCTATTTAGGATTAGAGGAATATCAACATAAGTTTGGCTGGCACATGTGGCATGGATAAACTGGCTTTTATCAAATGTTTCCTCTTTTTAGTCTTGATTTATCCAGTTTTGCCTGTTTCCTTCTTTGTCTTGTTTTCTTTTTCTCCCTCTGCATGTTCTTCTCTCTTTTGTTTTGAAGTTTTCTAAAGGATAAGACTAGCCAAGGAACAGTAAAGTTTTCAAATCAGTAATTTTGAACAAAGGAAAAGTAGATTTTAGTGAATAAGTAATTTAAAACAGCATTAAATGGTATTAAAATTAGGGGGGGAAAATGAAGGGTATGAACCTGAGCTTGAATAAGTTGAATTAAGGGGTTCAGGTAAGAAGGCAGAATACCAAACTTAGCTGCTTCAAAAGCAGGAAAACCTGATCGCTGCCTCAGTTTCCCTTCATGGCTCTGGAAAACTTTCTCTTGCTTTCTTTAGATTTCTTCACTGGAGTTTTCTTTGCAAAATATTCCAAAACTACAGATGAAAACTCTACAGTAGTAATGGTAATTATCTCTTGATATTTACGTAAGATTAGTTTCTACCAAAAGAATTTGCCCATTTGCTTTCTTTTGCTGCTATTTGCTTATCACACAGGTTGTATGGGCATTTTTTCCCCATTTCTTAGTAATCTGCTAAATTTTAATGCACTGTGCAATTTAAACCTCATTTAAGCAATATTGTGTACAAAGCAATCATCCAGAATTGGAAAAAATATCCACAGACTACTGTGGGTATACTACAAGAGGGAGGTTCTCAGGACTTAGTTCCATTTTGTTATAGCTGGGAAATGGAGACCTTCTCTTCGCAAGAAATAATGCTATACAAAAACAAGGTCCATTTGCAGTGCCACTTCCAAAAACAGTAGTGAATGTTTCCCTGGTGATCAGATGGAGGTTAAAACAGATTTCATGACTTGATTCATAAGAAGAAATGTAAGCTTATGTGTTTTTTCACTTCTCTTTAATCCTAAAAAAAAAGAAAGAAGGCAGAGAGCTAAGCTGATAACTCAGAAAAAAATTTGCTGTGAAAGGGAATTCAACATTCCTTCTCTATCAGTGGTTTTCAGGCAGAACCGAAGGCTGCTATTCTCAGCTCTTTGAATATATCAGACTTTAATATCTGAGTGAAGACCTTGCAATAGGAAATAAAAAGGTGTGATTTAAGGCTTCCTGCCCCTTTGTCTTTGATTTTTGCTATGTATTAAGCACATGCTGTGTTGGCAGAGCAGAGTCTTGGAGAACTTTCTAAGATGACTCTAGATAGTGCATCCTGAGTGTTTTGATACACAAGACTCACTCTGCAAGGAGGTTTGTGCTTCCAGGTGTTACCTTGATCTGAGCCAGTTCATCACTAGTTCAATATCATGTTCACAATACTACTTAAAATTGTCTATCTTTTGTGTAATGACAGCTGGTTCTGGGCAAACCTGACAGCTGCTGAGTCCCTCCAGCTTTCCTTGGAGCAAGGATGACCATGCAAGGTGGGTCACACATTCAGAGTGTGCTTGATCCTGCAGTAGTTGCACTAGATGTCTGTTCCTGGGTCTTCTCCCACCTTTTTCTGCAATTAATATTAGTTGGAAAGTGGAGGCTGGGAGAAGGAGTTAATGAAATGAGAACATGCAACTTCTAAAAGAATTACATCTAAAATGATTGGCTAAATACAGAAACTTATTAATTCCCCATTGCCGGAACTACCTTCCCCTGATGGCCTCTTTGGTAATGATTTCTTTACTAAAATAGAAATGTTGGTACATGCCTTCCCTAAAGTCACAGCAAACCCACATGACAATGTGCCCAGCAGCTGATGTCTTACATAAAGGGGACCCTGGACTGGGCAGTATCTGAAATGCAGTGAGCTGTAAATGTATTTATTTCCTACCTTCTGGTAGAGCAGAGCAGAACTATTTTTGAAGAAACTTGTTTCAAAGTTATGCCAGTGAGACCTAGGGAAGAATCTAGTCTTATCCCAAATGACTTCCTGGAAGACAAGTGTGCTTGGCTGCATGTGAGGAAATCTGCAGTGACTTGCCAAGCGCTTGAGATGCTGAAATGTTTTTGAAGAGGTTATTAAGATTTGGGACATAGGTTTTTTTCTAGGGCTAAGGCTTACAATGATACCAAGGGATGTTTCATGGGTTCAATTTGCCATTATATAGATTTCACACTGACCTTTCCTGACCTGCTCTATCACCTGCTCCAAGAGTCTAAGTTCTGTAAGTGCTGTAACTTCCTAGTGTTGCACAGCATCCAGCACACTGTGTAGAGCCCTCTGAGTCAGTGCTGTTATCCTGCTTGTGAAAGGGGAGCAAAGTCAGAGCTCAAGGCAGATGAGTCCCTAAACACACCCAGAGCATCTTGGTGTCTATGATTTGGCTGTGGTTTTGAAACTTCTCCCCAGCACAGCAACCAGGTTTCTGAAATCTTGGGCTGACATCTTTCTTTTCTTTCTTTTTGTGACTCCCTGTAGCATGTTAGGAGCAAGCAAGGGCTGACACAGACCAGCTATTAGTTATTGTTTCACCCAAGTCATAGCAATTATGTGAGTTACGTAGCAGTAACTATGGAGCACCATAAGAGTGGTGAAACACAAAACCACCTCAGCCAGGCAAGACTAAGCAACGATGAGAAAGTAGCAATTTCAGTATCAAAATAGCCTTGACTTAGATGTGCCCAAGAGAAAAATAAAAGTGATAGAAATAAGGTGCTATCACCAAAGCCAAACTATTAGGTGTTTTATAGATAGGCAGAAAAAGGCTTTACATACCTCCTATCCAGGTCATACATTGCCAGCTCTCAGGTGCCTGCAGCCAGCCTCCACCAAGTTGCAATGGGGCCTCTGGTGCCCTGATGATTCATTTGTGTGCATCAGTGACACAAAGCATGATGAGCTGATCCTGCTTCGCTGCTGCCTGCTGATGCATGTGGGAGTCTGCACCCTCTCCCTCCAGCACACCAAGCAAGAGAGGGATTGAAGAAATTGGTCCAATGAAGGCTCCAGCTCCGTGTTGGCAATTCATCATGATGCAAGGTGCAGCTTTCCTTTCAAGTACAGCCTCTGTTTAAGATGTGTCAGTTCAACTTTTGTTAGCACAAAACAAAAGCTTGCCACCTTTATGGCACAGTTAATTCCCTTGTGGCACAGTTAATTCCCTTGTCTGTACTTTGGAGTTGTCACAGAGACAAAAGCAAAGCCTGAAATTACATTGTGCCATTCAAGTCAATTAATGTCCATGCAATTAACATCACCATAAACAAGTGATAACCAGAATCCTTAGATGACAAAGTTTAAGGCTGCTGCATGGCATTTCCAAGTCTATGTGCTTCCTAATGACCCTTCCAACCACAATTACTGTATAAACCTAGTAGAATGTATTGAAAAGAATATGCCAACTTCACCAGCACTTTCTAGAGTTATAATAGTGAAATTTTAGTGCACTTGAGATTGTATTAATTCTCTCTTAACTGACTCTCCAGGCACTGCTCTGGTTCAGGAAGACATATCTCTAAATATATCTATCTATTTATATATATCTTCCCCTGGAAAATAGTTTGCACTCAGGTCTGAAGAAACCTAACATAAGTATTAATTCTTACTGCTGCTTCTATCCTAACACTACAGACTTCCTATTTGGTATCCAGAAGAAACACACGGGAATTGAATTCTTGTGCAGGTTAGCACAAGAGATTGCAGCTTTGCAACCAGGAAAATAAACTGGACGCTAGAAAAATCCTTCCTGTTCAGAACAGTTATTTAGCAGAATCCATTCAAATTTGCCCACATACTTGTGCGAAATCAAGTGGTTTTCCGCTTTCCTGTTTTGATGATATTGAGGGTAACAACTGAAGCGGGATCAGTGCACTTTGTGGAACTGGATGACTTGAGAGTTTTGCAGTTTTCAGACTCACAAAGCTTCACATATTCACAAATATATGTATTTCTTCCCCAAAAAACCCATAACTCTGTTCCTTCAGTTGCAGGCAATGGCCAGTCTGTAAAGGCTGCCTGCATGACAACTAAATATTACACCAAACAGAGGGAATGGAGGGCAGAAAATTGGGTATTTTCTCAGCATACTTCCTGCAGCTTCCCTCAAGCAAAGTAAACCTGCATGTAGTAGCTCAACTGGTTATATTTGCTTAACTGAAGTGTTATAGTTCTCTATAAGAAGCCTTAACTGGTGGAATGATTTCATGATTTGCTAGAATTTGAAGAATTTCTGCCTTTCTTAATTTCTGAAATGTTACCCTGCATGCCTTTCTTCTTCTGCAGGGAAGCATTCTTCAGTTCTTAAGGCCAGATAGAAATAGAATACTGCTCAGTAGATCCTTACTGAGTAGAGACTTAAGAGTTTGGATGCATGCAGTCTTTCTTTTTTCTCTCTGGAAATGACAGTCATATACCTAGAGATACATCTCTAGAACTCATATCAATACTTTTGTTCAAAAGGTACTTGGAAGATTAATATAAATCCATGTTTATTGTAGGGCTTGTTTTCCTGATGATTAACAAAAGAGTTAGTAGTAATTAGCTACTTGCTGCAAATGTAAAATGCTTAAGGATAAAGATCCAGCCAAGGATTTTTTAATGTACTGGAAAGTGTTTCATGTTTTGCACTAACAAAACTGTTATCTCTGATACCTCTGGACATAATTTGGCAACATTGCTAGATTTTGGGTTTGTTCTTTGCCTGAAAGCACTATGAACAGAACAAGTACTGTCAACTGACATACCCTTTCATTTCATCTAAATGTGTTACCCTCGAGGCCTGAGCAAGGATGTATTTGAGCAGCCACAAAGCATGCACTGAAGCATCCAAACTGATGTTTAGTTTGATCGTGGTAATTAAGCTTTGCACTTTTTTTCATGAGAATGTACCTTGCAATTAATAAGCTTCAGTTTAATTAAATTGAAGGGAGGAAGAGACAAGTAGTTTCCTCTGTCATACTCTTTTTTTTTTTTTTTAGTAAGAGTGGGTTCTAATCATAAATTTAAGTAAAGACAAGGGTTTATTAAAAACTCCTATGAATACTACAGCCAATCAAGAAAACATCTTGTTAATTGATATGGACATAGTTAATAATTTTTCCTTAAAAAGCTCCTTGGGTAGTCAGTTGGAATGTTCTGGAAAGCAATGATCTTCCTGTATTGGACTGATGAAAATTTAGATTGGCAGCAGAACTGGACCAACACCATTCATAATGGGTTTTGACCCTTTATCTTCATACTTTGCATACTGTGTATTTGATTTTTATTAAGAAATGTCATAGTACAAATCATAAAAGCTCATCATATGGTCATTTCCATGTGTATGTATATAGACACACAGGATAAACTTCTTGGCTCATGGCCCCAATGTCAGTTTTGTGCTACAGTATAGTAGCTGTTCCTGGAGAGCTCTGGAGAAGGAGTCTATGTGCTTGCCGTTAGTCTGCAGACTTTGGCAGAAACCCTCCAGTCTCCTGGTCCAGCCCTTCTAAAATGTACTGAACTCCGTCCCTGTTTCTGCAGCCTGGTTTTGTCCCATTTGGCACTGGGATTAGCCTAATAGGTGTGTAATTCTTTTCCTTCAGAGGATAAGTGCCTTTGCAATAAGATCCAAAACATGCAGATGAATGTTTCTCTTATCAAGGAGCTTGCAAGGGAAGATTATGTGCAGGTACTCCCAAAATCACAGGCAGTGGAAGGATTTATGAGTATTTATTTCCAAAAGCTGAGAACACTTTACATTTTGGCATAAAACTGCACTGGGCCTGTTCTTCTCAGGGATTTTTCCATCTCCAGTCTCACTGCTGTGGGGGCCTTCAAGCATGTCTGCAAGAACTTACCTTTTCTCATACCAGGGAGAGCTCCTCTGGAGTGCACGAAGAGAAAATACCTAAAACTGTCTCTGGGAAATATGCTTCTTTCCAGGCGGGAAAGCTTTCTTAACTGACAAAACCCCTCATTTCCTTGCAATAAATCTTCTGGAACATTTTTCTATACTTAAAAATTAGCTCTCAAGTGTCTTACACTTTCTTGGAAAAAAAACTTCAGCTTTGAGTTTTGCATGTTGAAGGCCTTTGAAGAAATTCACCTCCTCCTCCCCCATTATACTTCTGATATCATCTTAACCATGGAAATGGACCTGTGATACATATAACTAACTATTCAACAGGGATGTGAATTGTTGGGGGAGTATTCTACCTGCTGGAGTGTGTATGATGCATAGTGTGCCCCAATTATGAATATTTACACACTTGAGATGTGCTGCACACAAATCATCCTTCTGCCTGTGCTGCTCTTTCCCAAATGTGACATTATAGTCATAAATCTACTTCAGTTTGCTTTTGCCCTGAATTTGAGCTTAAATTCAGAATGTAAATATGCTTGCAGAAAACACCTGGCACCTTTATTTTCCTTACTGATTTTTTCCCATGCATCTAAATCATCTTTTGATATACTTTTCTTCCTGATCTTCTGATTTTCTTGAAGGGTTTATCTCAGAGTTTGCCTCTTTGCTTTGTTGTCCTTCCAGTTCCCCTGTACAAAAAATATATCATAGGATGGTTTGGGTTGGAAAGGATCTTTGGTTGCCGTGTGAAGGGACACTTCCCACTAGACCAGGCTGTTCAAAGCCTGACCCACTGGGCCTAAATGCTGTTGCCATACTGTTTTCCTTGTATTCTCTCCTACTGCCTGACTGGTAGCAGCAATGTGGGAGTGAGCAAGGATGCTGGCTGCATCATCAACATCCAGCTTGCTTGGTAATGGCGTACTTCTGGAATACACATAAGGGAGGACGCGTGAGGGAGGTTGATTACCTAAGGTTGCTGCTTAGCTTTAACATCATGAGTACAGTTTCTGTTATGTGCACCGCTACTGCAGTTCTTCACGTGCTTTGTTTCCAGGAATGTCAGCCTTCCTGTGTTGTGTCAAGAAGCAGTGGGACCCCTACAGGAGCAGTTAAACTGCAATTCATAAACCAGAGTTGGTTTGGTAAACTCTCATTGCTGACTCCTCCGCTGAGCAAGTCGCATGGAACCGCTGCCATATATCCAACAGTGGGAGCTGTGCTGGCAAAAGCAAAACCATTCCTCTTTCCACACAACCCTCTAAAAGTTCTGTTTTTTTCAGGATTTATTGACTTTGTTATACTTTATAAACTACTGTAGAAAGTAGTTGACTTCAGGTGTTGGCTATATAAATTGGCCTTTTGTTTGCTAAGAGTTTTGCTCTTTGGTACAGCTTTTCAAAAATATTTGGGGTAGTGTGACTTGAGACTATGATGTATCTAAATAGTGTGGTACTATTTCATATTTTACTATGATATATCTAAAATACAGTTAGTTTCATACAGTTTCATAATTCTTTCATGAATTTATTACTCTGATCTCCTTGTAGTAAGCTTATGTTTGTGACGCTGTATTTTGCAGTATAATATGCAAATAACTATTTAAATTGAATCTTTCAAGCTGTGTGTACAGGCATACAAATTACAGATGATAAAATAAAAACCTAAGTGCAACTAATGCATAGATAGTACAATGAAGATGAAATGCCAGAAAAGAGTCAACAAGAATATTTAAATACAAGAATGATAACAGTTCACTAAATGAAAGAAATAGAGGCTTACTTAAAATATTTTGTGCAGGTGTTCATTGTTTGAGGTCACTTATAAGTAAGAAATCCAGAACTACCAGTCAAACTACCACATGCCTGAAAAGTAGTAAGAAGATATGGTTTAATGCAAAAAGTGAAGAACGGTATTCTTCAAGTGGAGAGTGTTTTTCAGTACTCAGGCCTGTTATAATTAAGAAAAATGGATGATATTATCTTTACTGGGCAATATTTTGTATGTGGTTGAATAAATGACACTTGTTACTGTAGTGGAGTGATGGGAAATTTAATTATATTCCTTAGTGCATGGCTTCAATTGCTACCTAGACCTTCGATGAAGCAAATGAATGAGTTGGTAATCATCTTGGCACAGATGTCACCTGCAGAGATGTATCTTATGGCACTCAATGTCTTTTGGTGGCTATTCAAGAGGGATGCAAACTGCTTGTGAAGGCCAGGCTTCCTGGCATTCCTCTTCCTTCTCCAAAGTCGTAACTGTTCCTACAAACTTTCTGGAGTTTCAAAACACAGTATTTTAACTGGGCTTTTTTCATGATTACTTGGACTCTGTTACCCTCAAGACAAGTCTTGACAGGTCTTGGCTAGTCTGGCATGTGCTGTAGTGGCAGTGCAGCAGCTCTTACTCTGGGCAGCAGGTTACAGTAGGTGATATCTGATATTCCTTCCTACTAACAGATCTGTAAAGTTATGAAGTGCCTGGAGACTCCAGCAGATTCACATAATTCTAGTGAATACTCCAAATAACCAGCTCCATATTGTCTTCCTTTGTCTGCTGTCAGAAGATGCATCAGGGAGGAGGAAATATGAGTAGTAAAGCATATGTAGTGCTGAATAGTTTCACTGGTTTTAACCCTCAGGAGTTTTTGCAAAATTGGAATGAAAGGAATAAGCCAAAGGCTAATGAGATGTGCTCACCTCTGCGGACAGGTTCCAGGGAAAATGCTCAGCTGCCCAGGGTGGCTGCAGGGACTCATGCAGTGGCATGTTCCCTACTTTGGTAATGAACCCATGGAATAACTGAAACTTCGGGTTTTCTATTTTTTGAGCAGTTTTATGTTGTATATAGATAGCCCTGTCCCAGTCCCTCATAGATCTATTCTTCCCTTTACGTGCCCTTATTGTTCCTTATTTCAGACTTGACATACCCTCTTTTTCTGTTTCTCCTTTTAAATTTTCACTTTCTCTCCCCTATTCCTCTTTTCCTCACAGCATGTGTCCTATTCAACTTTCATTGCCTGTTTAAAAGTAGGACAATGAGAAACATCCTGCAGTCTTTTCTGCCTCCCCTCCTAGAGCAGCTGAGGTTATGAAGTTGTTGGCAGTCCATTCAGCCTCAGCAACAGCGCTGAGAATAGAGAAAATTTGGGGCTGGAGAACTTCCTTGAGTCCATCCTGAGAGCAACCATTACACTTCTGCAAGTCTGAGAGTGACCTGTGGAGGAGGCTGCTGTGTTTGAGGCTGTGGTTTGTTTAACTGGGTTGGTTTACAATTAAAAATCTAGATTAATGGGGGAGAAAAGTGTAGCAGAGCCTCAGTTATATTTAATAGCTGGGAGAGGTTCTTGTTGCTCTTTCATTAATTATATATTGCCTCAATTGTATACTACTCAGTTTCAGACAGTGTGCATGTAAACTGTGGTTCAGGTTAGTTCTTCGAAGTTCCATGGTTTCTTTTAGTTGTCGGTCTTCTCATAATCTGTAGCTCCATAGGAGGTTTGCTCTGACTTTGTGCATTGCTGACACTCACTAGCTTTTGCCGTCATGAGGTCCAGAGTAAAACCAAATCCTCTGCTGTGCAGTCTGTGATAATTTTGATGTGCTTATCTGTACTGCCAATTGTTCTGGGAAAATGTCATTAGTGATGTATTAGATTTCTGGAATGTTCCAAAGCTATCCCTGAGTTTTGTGAAGTTAATGATGTATGTTGTGCCAACAGGGTCACAGAGGGCTGGGAATTACTGGCTCTGAAAGTGTGTGTGGGGGAAGAATCTGTGGGGTCCTCCTGCTTCTCTTCATAAACTGTCCATGGATCCTTTGATCCAACTATGCCCTACCTTTGCCAGCGAGTAGGGAAACATTGGTAGAACAAAGATATCAGCACTTTTACATGAATCAGAAGAACTGAACTAAGGGGGGAATTAGAAGGAATTATAGGTGGTTTTGTTATTGTAGAACAATTGATACTATGTCAGGACGAGGGTCCATCTGCCGATTACTTCCCTGCACTCACAGTGAGGAAATGGCACACTGATGAACTGCGCTCCTTATTCCCAGCTCCATGGGCAGCACTAATAGAAAAGCAACCAAAATTCCCTATTATCCAAACTAACTAATCAAATATTTGTGGTTCACCTCTTCTTGTACTGTTGGTAATTATCCAGGTCTTTCAAAAATTAATTCTAGCTGGTGAATAACTGCTGGGAAGCACCAGCGTGATAGGAAGTCCAACTAATTTGTAGGCAGAAGGGTCGGGGTGGAATTGTAATGATGTGAGTGGGTAAGGACCTCAGCTCATTGGCACCAAATGGCTGTTAGTTTAGCTAGAGATTGTACTTTAAAGGGGGTTCTAAATCTTCAATTACTTAAATACCTGACTTCCTAATTTATTCACAGCATTTTTTTTTTTTAAATTGTAGTCAGCAGTTATCAATGAATGGTTTTTATTCCACACGGTTTGCAAATGGTACAAATTACTTGGGAGTAGTCCATCCAGAGAAATCTGAGAAATACCAAAGGGTTTTGGATTTATGGACAATAGCTGTATGAGAAGACTGTTCAGTACTGCTGAGTATCAGAAGAACCATAAACAGAACTGTTCCAGAGATATTGGAATTAATGAACTGTACAAGGAGAATCAATCAGGTGTTCCTATTAACTCTTTATCATAGCATAATAGCAAAGGGATAGTCAATCAAAATGACAAAAACTTAATATTTAGAGTTTAAAACCAGGCTAGTCACAGAATACCACTGGAGTTTTTCCTGAAGGTGTGTGTATTGAGAACGTGTCATGCTGCACTTGTTTTAACAAAGTAAGGAGACAAATCCTCCTCTTTAACAGCACAAATCTGTTCCAAAGACCTTGGTTGTGGGAGAAGTTTCTGCTGTGGGGAATATAATTCTCCATTTTGCTGTGATTTTTGCACCTTCATGTGATATATTATTTTCCCCCAACCACTTTTAATAACTGATCATAGATTACATAAATCATTTATATGATTCATCATAGCAATACATTCATTACCGGAAAATCCTTTTCATTCCTGTGTTATTTTGATTGATCTTTATAAACTTCCTACTTATGCTCTCATAGGCCACACGGTGTGTGTACCTTTTTTGCAGTTAATTGAGGCATTCAGCTCCTTTTCCTGCATGTGAGAGATATGTACACTAGGCACAAACAGCAACATCTATTTCTATTATCGGGACATTTGATATTTTAAACATTAGTCTTTTTACATCCTTCTTTTTTTTTTTTTTTTTCAGGATTTGGCAAAAATAAAACTTACTGCTTCACTGATGAGCATAATGTTGTCTATATAGAACTAGAAAAACGTTTTTCCAGTTGCTGTTCTACAAAATCTGTTTTTCAGTGACTACAGTAGAAAACCAGAGAGTCTAGTTCACGCAATTTATTTTGTATGTGATTCTAGTCAAAATCTTGAGCTACCCTCTCTGAGGGAACAGTATGTATTTTGCAACAGCTTTATGGATGTTTGGGCATCAATTCAAAAGCTGAGAAAGATAGGCAGCATGGTTTTTAGACTGTAGAATTCTGTAGAAATAAAAAAAAATTGAATCCCACTCTTTATTTGGCATTGATTTGGCTTTTTTTCTCATTGCTCCAGGAATGACTCAAATAAAGTATATAATAAACTCTTGCTTCATATTTCTGTCTCATGTTAAGAGTTGACGATCCTCTGTTTCTGTGCAGATTTGTACTGGAGAGCTAAACTGAATAGCCTTTCTTTGGTGTAAGTCACAGAACTAATTTCTCTCCTTAGCTCAATACTGCAGTAAAGAATGAATATTGCTGTAGGTAATGAGCCCAGCAAGCTGTGGAGGAAAGCTCTGTCTCTTATTTAAATTAGCTCTTATTATGGAGAAAACATACAAAAGCATTTGGATCTACAGAATCTGCCTCCCATGAGATATTTGTAGTCAACTCTTCAGTTAGTCACTTGTGATGATACGAATGCTTAAGGAACAGCAGAGAACTGATTTGGTTTAATTAACTGTAAACCACAACAGTAGCTTAGCATGTGGCTTACAAGGTGGATGGATGGAGGGACTTGGTGCTCTCCATGTCAGGCAACTAGCAGCACTCTCCATAAAAAGTTAGCACAACACAAGCCCAACATGTCCCCTATGTATAGAATCTCTGTTCTTGGGGCAGCAATGAGCAAGTGAAGAATGAGTCAAGTGTCTGTTTTGAGACGTTTTGGAAAATGAGAGAGGAAAAGCAACATTCAAGTAGAGCTGCTGGCATCAAGGTGATCCCAACGTACCCTGAAGGTCCTGAATGGGAAAATTCTCATTCAGTATTCCCTCTGGCCCTGCTTGAAAACTGACTCAACCTGTCAAAAGTCATTATTTGGTTTTGACAGGATTGGATATACTGTCAAATTAATTCTGAATTTTGGCATGCAGTGAGGGCTCTAGGGACTGAAACCCCATGTTGGAGTTGGCATAAATTGCAGTAACACAAAGAAATGGAACTAAAACTTTTCCATGTCATCCCTCCTACCTCTTTCTAAGGTGCTGCTGCAGTGCTTTAGTACCTGCAGAGGTGGGACATTATGGTGGGTGAACCGTAGAATTGCAAGGCACACCTACAAGAGTCAATTGCTTTGAACTTCACTGCTCCTCATAGCAACATTTTTTAATTTATGTTTTTTTAGTGGTAATTAGATTCAAGAAGTTTGTGCATTGCTGGGAAGAAACTTTGTGATTAGATGTATCTTCAAGTAAATAATGTGCCTCGGTACCAGTAGGTAAGGTGGGCTCTTTCATTGCGAGTGCTCTTTAAGATCAGTTAAGTTGTCTGAGAAAACAGTGCAGAGTCCACCTGACTGTCAGTAAATCTGATAAATGTCCCTTCTATAGACAGAAAACAACCTTGTCATTTTTGTGGTTGGCATGCTTGTCCAAACTTAATGTGATGAGGTGAGCTGGATTTTTGGTTGATTTGGGGTTTTTTGTGTAGTAGCGTTTCATTTTCTTAATTGGAACAGGACATGATAAACCAAGGAATTATCTGAATGTTTTTTGGTCTGCTTATCACTTATCACTCTTCCAAATTCTCCTCACCTTGTCTGAGAGAGATTTGACAGTTCCTTGGTAGTTTTAAAGCTGAATGTGTTAATCTGGGGAACATGAACCAGAATGTGGCATTATAGTCAGTCATACATCCAGTGCAATGAAAACCTAATGTGGCAGATGCTACAGAGCACAAAAAATCCTTTGGTCTAAAGTATTCATCAGGAGACGTGGCTTTGATATCATGCCATTAAACTCTGGAAAGGTAAATGCCAATTGACAGAACCCTCATGAATAACATATTTGCTAGTGTGATTTGGCCACCTGGGTAGAAGGAGAAAGCTCAAATTCAATTAAAGTATTCATTGCTTGGTGACTTAATCATTCAAGTATGTATGAGTTACTCTGCACCTCCAACCTGGCTTTAATATGAGCAATTCAAGTGCATTATTTAGTTAATGTGATACACAAAATCCCGTTGAAATTCTGCACCTAATGTTAGTTTTTAGCAGCAGTTTAAGGCAGAAGCAGCATCAGAAGAGGTTGTGAAGCAGTGTGGAGGCTGAAAGCCAGTCTGCCCTGCTCCTTGGGGACTGGGGAAAGGGAGATACTGCTTGCCTGGAGTGGGGTGGAGTGTGGGGAAAATGACAGCCTCCAAATCCTGTGAAACAAAAGGCCTTGATGACGCCTGTTCTCATGAACACCCCACAAGGGGACACAGGCATTTACATCCTGCTTGAAAAACCCAGCTTTTACTGGGGTTGCAATACTGCATCTGTCATTCTGATAAAACACTCTACTTGCCAAGTGTTTTCTCTTCTGTGGTGATAATAGGGAAATACATAATTGACTTGTGAGAAGCCTGCAGTGCTGCCCATGCAAGCAGTCTGGTGAAACACTGCCCAGCAGAACCAGTGAGAGTGCCTCTGTCTGTGCAAGGGGGACTTGCTTCAGCCAGCACTGACCCACCCTGGTGCCTGGGAGTGTGTGAAACGCCCAGGGTGCACTCCCTGCTGTCCAGCAGACAACCCAGGGGAACTGTGTGGAGCTGTGGCTTTCAGGCAGGATTACTCTGCAGGTCCTGGGCTCTGTGTGGGCACATGCATGGGTGTGGGAAGTGTGCTTGTGTATATCCCAGCATGTCACTGGCGAGGCATTCAGAAAAGGAAAAGCCTTTCCTCCCCCATAAAGGCCCATATTCTCTTATGCAGTACGGAGGAGGTATTAACAAAAAGCATCTGCATTGGCAGAATTACTGAGAAAATCTCAAACGTAGAAGGTGACTGGTATCACAGGTATTAAAAACAATAAAAATTGTGTGAGATGTTGCTGAGGTTAGCAGCACAGTGCTCAGTTGTTTGGGGGCAGAGCAAACTCCACAGAGAACTACCCTGAGGTGAAAGAAAATAAAACAGTAGGTAACAGTTAAATGCAGAAATTGCTTGCATGTTCAAAAGAAAGAAAAAAAAAAAAGGCAAGTGAGAGAGGAGATGCGAGAGGTTGGGAAAGTGAGTGAGGGAGTGAGAGCAGAGGAGAGGGGAATGTGCAGTGCACTTAACTGAGCAGCAGGAAGGAAAGCTTCAAGCAGGATTTCTCAGCATCGATGTCTGGCAGTTGTTTGCAGTCATACCAGTGGGTATCCGGGTGGTGCCTTAAATATGTGGACTAAAGGCGAGTCGGAGGGACTCCAGACTTTAGGGATTGTGGTGGTGGTGTGCTCTTCTCTGAAACTTTTGCACTACCTCGGGCTAATTGACTTGTCAGATGGTAAGAGAACTCAAGTTTTCCAGCTCCTGTTTACTTTTGTTTCAATCCGTTTGAGTGTAGCCACTGTAGGCAGCAGATGGCTGCGGGAGCACGGTGCTGTCTGGCACCGCGCTGATTCTCACGGTGGGCTTCATCTTTATTAAGAATCATAGAGGCTACAAAGAGGGAATTCTGTTTCATGCTTTACTGAGAAGTTTTGTTTGCTTTTGATATATTAATATAGCCAGAGAGAATCTGAAGTTGTAAATTTTTTTGCCTTGTGTATTATTCTATCAAGTTTTCTCAATTACTTTTTCATTATTAATTCTTTCACTCACTTGAAAATTAATTACTATTAACCTGGAAAAAGGAAAGGCCCTCTTAGGATAATGGAAGTACAGCTGATAATTAGGTGTATGATTTCAGGTGACTAAATTAAGCAGTTTTGTTGTGATATTTTCAGATTAAAGATAGGATGGATTGAAAGTGAACAAAACAAAACTTTGCTGTAATTGCTATTCCAGTCCCTTCAGCAAAATAATCTAATGAGAAATATTTGTTTTCACCTATTGGAGCACAAGATTTTGTCTCTCTTTGAATTACCAACACAATGAACTTTTTTTTCCCTTAAAAGTTTTTCTGGATAAATTAAGCATATGGGTTTTAACAACTAAGTGAGCTTTAGGGCTTATATTACCCTTTCACAAAGGGATGTAGGTATCACTGAATTTTGAAAGAAAATAACTTCTTGATAATGCAAATGAGGTATTTTTTTGAAACAAAGCGACCCCCAAGTCATTGACTGTATTCTTTCTTTGATCACTGTCAATTTATCTAGCAAAGAAAATAACAATAATAAAATACTAGCATAAACACCTATGTCACTTCATTCAGCTGTTATCTTCAAAATATGGTTGAGAAAAGCCAGCAAAAGATTGAATAAAAGTAAAGAAAATTTATATATTAAATCTGTTTTGCTGAATAAAAGCAGATGGAATTTTAACCCTGCTGCAATAAAATCAGTGTTGTCACATAATCCTAGAAATTCTCCTGTAGAATGAGGAAAAAATATGAAAAATGGGTAATTAAGAATTAGTTATATGAAGAGGAGATGTAAATTGTATTTGTTATCACATGAATGCTGATATTCCTTATTACAAAATTAATGTCTTGAGAGGTTTTAGTTTACTCCTACAATGTCACTTGTGTTCAATTACATAATTACAAATAAATTAATATCTCTGACAATGACAGCTAATTTCAAATAATGGCAGCAGAAATGCTGACCTTAAAAATAAGCTGTCAAGTCAAATGCTGGGGCATTTGCATTGCTATTGCATTTGCTTTGCATTAACTACATGAACGTTTCTGTACCTCCTTTTCAGACCTGATCACTGTAGTCCCAGTGTCTGTTCTTTCTGAAACAATTACTTTTCCCAGAAGACTCTCCCCAGTGTTTTCCCAGCAAAGTCAAGTATGTGGTGGGGTGAGGAAGTTGTCTGTGCAAAGGTGAAATGAGCACAGGGGAGCAAATAGCCCCGGCTTGTATTCATGGCACAGCCCTGCCTGTGCTTGCTTGCACCCACCAGTGGATGAGCACTGCACGGGCAGGAGGGATGACATTTAACTCTCTGTAGGGCACCTCTGGCAGAATTACTGGCACACAGAGCTCTTATTGCATGGACTGCCAGGCAGTGTATAGGAGCACAGTACCATAAACTTGTTCAGCTCTGAATAATTTTTATTAGAATTCTGTTTTTCTGGCTTTGAAATAGTTCACTTGAAGATCAGGATATTTTTATTTGGTATTTGTTATATGAGCTTCTCTTTTTCTCTTTTGACTCTGTTCTGTGGTACAAATTAATTGTATGTCTAATTAGAACATTAATGTAATGTGGGTGGTCGTTAATGTGCTGCTATACAGATTTCAATAACTCAGAAATCTTTAAAGGTGACACCAAGTTGTCTTCTTTGATGTGTTGGTACAGCCAGTGCTTATATTGCAAAGTAAGTATCTATAACACCTTTATAGTCATTAGAAATGATCATTACTTTTACTTAGTAAACATCTAGAAATTCCAGGTGTTTTCTCGTAGCTGTGTGAAATAACACAAAATAAGACACTGAAATAGGCCATATATATATATATATATTCATTTTTAGAACTATTTTCTTCTGAAGATGGAATAGGATTCCTTAAACATTATCTTTTTGTTCTGTTTAAGAAAACAAACAAAGAAGGAACAACAACAATAAAAAACACACACAAAAGATCCCCCAAACCTAAGTACTGATTCACTGGTCTAGCATAGGAAGCAGTCATTATGGAGAGGGAAATAGTGTAGACAGTAATTTGGGAAATACAAAGTTTTAGTCTTTGCTGCAGCTGACTGCAGGTGTTTGCTCAGTTCCACCCTCTCTTAGGTGTGCTCATTGTTGCTATTAGTTCATTCAGGTGTTTGACTGGAAATGATTGAAATCAGAAATTGTAATAGTAATTTTCATCTCTGAGCATAACCTAAAACTGTTGAGCATTTTTAATAAAAGATTAAATAATAGATAAGAACCTTTCCTTTTTTTTCCTATTTTCATTTGTTCTACCTTATGCAGGGAGAATAAGTCTATGTTCCCCTATAACTGCCAAATAGAAGACTTCCAACAAGATCAGACCTTGGTCAGTTGTGCTGTTGGTGGTTTCCAAATTCTTCATTAAAATGTTCCCATTTGCTTAAAACTGGGGGGAGCAGGGGAGGGGAGTGTCTAGATGCAGTTATTAGGGGAAATCTGCTTAAAAAGAAACATATGGCAAAGTCTGGGGCAATATTTTATGGTCCTAAATAGATGAAGAAATGCTGGTGACTTGTTGATTTATGCTCCTGGTTGTACCTGCTGGGTTTGATGTTTGTTGGCTGTGCCCTTGCTGCCTCTCTGTTCTGGGACAGACCTGCTGCTGTCCCCTTGGGCTGGTTCCCAGCTCCTAAAGCTGCACACAACCACAGCTGGAAGGGTGGGCTGGCAGCTGAACAGTGCTCTACTTCAGAGCTATTGCACTTTCATAATAATATGTATTACCTATAAATTGGGGAAATAGCTGGTGAAACCTTGTACTAACTTAGTAGGAAGCCAAAAGCCCTTTGCAAAGTGAGAGTAAATTCTGTCTGCCTTTTGTTATGAGTTTGGCTTTAACTCAATTTCTTTGCAGAGCATCCATTCATTCTGCAGGTACCCTTGAAGTATTCATAAATCATACTACTTCAGATTAGAGGGATCCAGAGTGAATATGAATTATGCTTTCAGGATAGTTCCATATTGATTTGGTAAGACCTGTGGCAGGGTACAAACGCCTGAAAAAAAGTAGAGTAAAATATATCATAAAGCACATTGTCAGTGATTTACATTTTTAATGCAGGAAAGCCTGTTTTCCTTAGATGTACTCATGGATTTTAGAAGCACGTGCTCAAATATTTTTCTTTATTGAATAAATGCATTTACAAATCACCTATCTCAGATGCATTGGAGGTTGTTACTGTATGTGTCTACATAATTCAGTGGTATGTCAGGAGTGTACTACCTACTGGTAAATTTGTGGTGCCATGGAGTGAAAAATTGTTAATATGATTGCCAATGGAAATGGGGTCTTAAAGCCATGCCAAGTTCCTGCAATTTCACTAGTGTAAGTGCTTCCAGGTCTTTCTCAGTGCACCTGTTTCCACAAGGTGTGTGCAGTACATGATGTTATATGAAAAGAGAAGGTAGACATTCATTAGTGTATCAAGTACCCTTAAGGTAGTGCAGACATTGTGCCTTTACCTGTCAGCGGCTGACCTCAAAAACAAAATCATCTGAATCCTGCAGCAGGAACTCTCTGCCCGAGTTCTGATACCAAGGAACCACAAAATGGGAATCCACAAAACCTGGAGCCTCAAACTGTGCTGTTACTGCCTCTGGTACTATTGCAAGTGCTGAGGCTGGGAGTAACCAGAGGCAAATCAAATCTTATACTGATGACTCATGAGGTACTGTGTGGTTTTCAGTTACAGTATATAAAGGTTGACTCCTCTGAAGACGAGGTCACTTCTGCACAAGGGGCAGACAAGCTCCTGCTCCCTGAGCCCAGCTTTACAAAAATAGTTATTGCTACAGATACAACCTAACCTGCAGTGAAATCAATATTCTGATTTGTTCTCTCAACTTGATATGATACTGATTAATCCAGATGTGGAATAGGCAAGATGAGAATAGCTGCTATTTATGCCCATCAAAGGGAACTGAATCAGTAGATCAACTTTTTGAGCTACAGTTCTTACTGCAACAGTTAAATCCCATCATCTCCACTAAATCTCATCTTTTTCATGGAACATCAATTTTTGGATTTTGCATTGGAGTTTACGCAATTATTTACTGCTCAGCTGGAAGCACTAAGACCTTGGCTCTGAGAAATGGTAGTAAAACTATTTTTTTAAAAGCTGAAACAACAAACCTGTGCTGAATGATCAATTTCAGAATCTTCTTTTTAGTTCCTTTTTTTTTTTCCCCTCTCCCTTTGTTTTTTTTATGTTAGGTTTTTTGTTGTTGTTGGTTTTTGTTGTGTTTTTTGTTGTTTGTTTGTTTGTTTGTTTGGGTTTTTTGGTTTTGGTTTTTAATGTTTTTGTTTTGTTTTATTTGTTTGTGGTTTTGTTTTGTTTTCTTTTTGTTTGTTTTTGTTTTTGTTTTTTTTTTTCAGTCCAGGAATGTGTCAAGGCAACATTGTGTTCATTATGTCCGTGCTTACATAGATGCACCACACATCACACTTTCAGTGGCTCTTTTCAACATGGTGTTCCCTTGACAGACAAAGCTCCACATTACAAAGGGAAGCAGTCAGAAGATAAGTGTTGTGCAGCCAGAATTAACTTGAGGATTCCTTTGTTCTGGCATCTTGTCTGTGCTCTCCTTGTACACTTTTTTGTACATGTAAATTTGGGAAGTGCATTATATTCATTTATAATGTAATTCTATTTAGCTTTTTAGAAGATATTTCAATTAATTATTACAGCTTTCCTGTAATAAAGAGTCTGAATTTGCTGCAGCACTTTGAGCTTTCAGGGCTTCCTCTCACAAAATTAGGCAGACCCCAGACTGTCACACAGCCTATTCCAGAGTCACCTACAGTTTGGTAGCCCTGATACAGCCTAAGCCGTTGGCTCCCCATCAGGGATGAAGTGAATTTTGTTTGCTACACATCCTCTTCTCATTTCTCAGACCTGGTGGCATTTGCTAGTGCTTAAGGACTCTCTCTAGATTAGCTTCTGACAGCTACTGCCGATGCTCTGCGGCTTTTCTCTCAGCTTCTGCTCTGCTAAAGAGTGGGAAAGGTTTTGACACTGTGGATTAATTGCCGTCATTGGACTCCCCAAGGAACTTAATTTGAGTTGTTCATGCCATTGTTTGTCATAACACTGAAACTTTTGGTGTTCAGCACTCTTTCAGACAGACAATTGAAGCCTATTAACTCAGGATTTGTTCTAGCAGCAGAGATTCTGCCTGATTCCTTTGGATGTACGGAGTGATTCCTGAGTTAAGGACTAGCAGCTTCTTCCTTCATTATTAATTGCTACAAAGAAATTGTTAGAAAACAGTTAATATTTTGCAGCAATTCAGTAAAATCTGAAAGTTTGTTTAAGGAATTATACTCACCTGGTGAGAGCTAAAGGTGTAGTTTTTAACTGTTATTTTCAAAAACAATCCCTTACGAGAAAAGTATGTAAGCATTTCATAAAATTATAGGGAAGTAGATATGGAAGGTGAAGAGGTCTCCTAGTCCATCCTGTCTCAAAGCAGGGTTTTACCTGTCTGTGTCACCACAGCAAAGACATTGCAAGTTTTATTCTGTCTTCAGTCCACCAAAGGACAGGGAGAACCGATTTCCTTGATGAAAGATTTTTAAAGGCACTTATGTTCTTTCAGATTCTTCTGTGCTACTCTAAATAACTCTAGTTCTTTTGGTCTTACCTTGTTTGCTAGGGAATTTATCCTCCAATCATTTTCACTGCTTTTACTTGAAGTATCTGTAGTTAATGGACATCATTGTTGAAACTGTCACCTGAGTCCACTGACCACTGCAATAGGTTAATTCACATGGCTAGCAAAGCCTATTCCTGTCTTCTGGGCAAGTGATTGTTGTCTTTGGAGCTGCATGGAGGTACAGACAGACTGCAGTATGAGATGCTAGAAAGCAGTGCCAGAAAAGGGCCCTGGGGGTGCTGGTCAGGGGCCAGTTGGGCACGAGTCAGCAGAGCCTGGAGCCAGGAGGGACATCCCTGTGCTGGGGGCATCAGGGCAGGGAGGGGATTGTCCCGCTCTGCTCTGCACTGGGGCGGCCTCACCTGCAACATTGGGGCAGGTTGGGGGGACACCATGGAAGGGAGAGATTGAGCCATTGCAGAGTGTCCAAAGGAGGGCACAGAGATGGGTCAGGGCCTGCAGGGGAAGGGGTGAGGACACTGAGGGCACTTGGGGTGTTCAGCTGGTGGAGACTGAGGGGACACCTCAGTGCAGGGACGACTCCCTGGNGTGATCCTTATGGGTCCCTCCCCACTCAACATATTCTGTGATTTGTCTTTACTGAAATCCATCAGCAGGAATCTTCAGGCCTTTCTTCAAATTTGTGTAGATCTCCTACAGTCCTTTCCAGTGTGGTGATACCTGTGTACTATCCAGCTTGGTAATAAACACTGACCATGACTAGATCCAGGGAAACCCTCAGTGGAGTTGTGCTGGATCCCTCCTGTTGTTTTGATGATGAATCATGAGGAGCTGCCCCCAGAATAGCTATTAAGCCAGTTTCTACCTGATCCATGGCAGTTTCACAGACCATTCTTTTCTGCAGGTGAGAATGAGGTGAGACAAGGCCAAAGAGTTTTACTTGGATGGAGATGCATTCTCTGTCTCTCTCCTCCACACATGGATGAGCTCTACCAGTTCAGTTGGATTCTCTGGCATTTCTAGCAATTCAGTGACCCACACTTGTAAGCATGCATGATTGGTTGTTTCAGTGTTTCATAAGACCTGAAGTGTAAAGCAAAAAGGTAATACAGTCCTTATCCTTTAGCTGTTTTTCCCTTACAGAGTTAAATAGAAGGGGCTCTTTTCAGTCTCTCAGTTTCCTGAAGGTAGGGAAAACACAGTGGTTCACCAGTCTGGGAAGCTAGGAAGGAAAACAGGATGAGAGTATCATGGGAGACATCCCTGACAGCCCTGTCTTTTGGACTGTCTTTTAGAGATTCTGGCTAAGGTATTGTTCTCTTCCTCCCCTTCTCTTTCTGAGTGGTGCAGAGTGATTGGTGCAATGTCACCTCCCCATAGGCATCACATGGCAGTACAGGAACAGCTGCTTCAGTCTCCTTGCTTTGTGTTTAATACAGTGAGATACTAATGCTCTGTAACAAATTTGAAAGAAGAGGGTGTCATCTGACTGACTACTTTGGCAACAGCCCACCCCTCCCCAAGTCATGTTCTTTAATTTCATGACTGATAGTATAGAAGCACCTTTCATGAAATTCTGGAGCAGATGGCCAAGAGAAGAAAGGGATGTGTTTTCAGTAGGATGGACAGAGTGCCAAGGGGAAGATAAAAAGTGCACTAGTGTGTGAAGTAGAAGTGTTTATTGTGCTTTATCCATTAGTGTTTGACGAACTTGGGTGTTGAGCTGACTTAGAAGTTTGTTAATGGTTTGAAAAGTGCAAACCTTTGTAATAGTGATGAATCAGCTAAGTAACTATCTTGATTAGCTATTTTACTGTGCATAACTTCAAAAGTGACTACTTGGGCCTTTTTAAAAAAACTTGTAGGCATGCAAAAAGAATATATCAATACACCAGAGCAAAACTTTTAACTTTTTAACATACCATATCCCATGACTTCTGTGCTTCTGTTAATTTCCCATGTATATAAAAATGCAATATTACATGAGATTGGTACCTCTTTGATTCTTCCCTTTTATCCTGCCTCTATCCCTTCAGACTCTCACCCTACATCCATCACTTTATCTGCAGGGCAGAAGGTTGTTATATGTCGTTAATATTCTCTAGACTATTTTTAAATAAATTGAATAGAATTCCATAAAAGTTGATGGATATTCTCAGTTTCATTTCAAGGATTTTTTTTTTGCTTCAGTTTTTTCCCAAGATAAAAAACACAGATGATAAGCTGATCTATCATATTTCCAAAGAGGAGGAGCTTATGCTTTACCTGTTTTCTAGAGCTGCAAGAGAGACTGTGGACTGCAAATGCTACCTTAAATCCACCTTGTGAAATAGCAAGTTTCAGGTAGCCCCCTTATGTCAGAAACACAGTTGTGTGAGCCAGGATGTGATGTTGGGTGATGCACTCGTAGCTGCAGATCCACATCCCATCAAACTTCACTGGGGTAAAGGCAACCAGTGGGAAGAAGGGTGCAAGCCTTTGGAGCCTGCAATGCCTACAAGGGCTGGTTTTATGGAAAAGCCAGTGTGGGTTAAGGAAAATACATGCACAGCATTTCTAAACTGAATAGCTGCATCTTTGAAACTGAGTTTGTCCTTGTACAGAACTTGTTTCTGACAGGCTGTCAAAGCTATTCTTAATTTATAACCATGGAAGTGTTGGCTAGCCAAGTTAGATATTTCTCAGTGTTCCTGAATCTGCCTGGCAGATGTAAGTGTCTGTGGTTGATTGGCACAGATCAAACTGGCTACACTTGATGAGTCTGTCTTTCTGTTCTCTCAGGCCTTTTTTGCGGAATTGAAAGAACATATAGCTTGGGAGAGAAATGGCAGCTATGCAGTGTGGGTACACAGAGCACAAAGGAGCTAGCGTTTGGTTGCAGGTAATGTAAAAATTATGGAAAATCTTACTGTGTTCTCTAACATGGGTTAACATCACTACAGCGTCATGTGAGACTGCTTGTGACTGAGCATATATGTTTGCTCTTTTAGACCTCTCCCTCATTTTATCCTGTTTTTGCTGCAAATTTCATTCGTATCTCCACAACTCTGTAATAATTTAAATAATTTATATATACCAATTAGCTGTCTGGAACTTGCCAAAAGACATTAATTTTGCCAACATTCAAATTGTATGTTCTTCAGAATTAAATCAAAACACTTTGCAATATTAACACCATTATAAATTCAGAGAGTTAATGGCACAGAAAGTGGATTATGTGTGCAGATCTCTGCCTTTGTGGACTACAGAACCCCTTTGAAAGGGAGAGTACACACAGAAGCTTGAATTCCATGTGCCCTCTCTATTTAGATCTGGAAATGGTAAGAGCATGATCAGGACTGCATTCCTGAGGAAAAAAGGATTCCTGTGCCAGAATACCGGCTTGTCATTCTGCTGCCTTTCAGACAACTATAATAATCATAGTGTTTCTGGACAAGTGTAAAATTATGTGGTCATATTTTAACACCTGATTTACATTTCATTGACTCGAGCTGAATCTGATTCCTACTTGTTTCTGGTTTACATTAGTGAGAAGAGCACCTGTCCCTTTGAGCTTTTGCTGTGCCTCCTAAATACCCATTTTCTGTTGAGAGAGGTGCTGGAGAACATCAGCTCTGACATTGCTGGTCATAACCCAGCTGCATCTGACACTGTAGTAAAGTTTGGACAAAGCTATCCAGCTTGGTCATTCTCGAATTCTACAGATTTCTCAATCTGCCCATGGATTACTGAGTCAGAATCTCCTGGTGGAGAGCAACAGAAGACACATAATGAGCCTTGTAGAAGGTGTCAGTGGAGGTGCAGGTTCAGTGCCTCTGCTCCAAGCACGTGAAGGTCACAGTGTTCAGCACAAAGTGATGTGGGGCCCAGTGCTGCTGGTCCTGTCACCAGCTGTGCAAGTTGAAAGAACATACTAGTGACTGACTAAGGCAAGAATATAGCCTTATGAATGCTGTTTAATGAAGTTGTTTAGCATGAAACTTCTTTGTTTAATATGAAATCTTGGAGGAAACATTTGGCTTTGCTCAGTCAATGATATGGGTTACAGATGGAACTAAAGAAAAAGCACTCTCATGACACTTTCACCTGTAAGGTTTGAGGTTGTCATCTGTACTCCTAATGATATCTCTATTTTGTTTAATTATTTTAGATTCTGAGGAAAACTTTCTAACCAAAACAGAGATGAATTATGTTTGTTCCTTCCCTATTGACCTACCTAGTATCTTGCTTTTGGCAAAAAATATAGCAGTTCATGCTAGTTCTATGTGAGAGGTTTGGACTCTATGTCAGCAGTCACATTTGAGCTGCATTGTGAACTAAAGACAAATATCTGCTATTAATTATAGTAAAGAATTAGGAAATTAAGTGCAATTATCTTGGTTAATTTTAGGATCCAGGCTGGTCATGATGATTAATAGATGTCATTTTCAACAATAATCTAAATTCAATCCTGCTTGCCATGTACTCGTTGTGTTGTGTTGTAGCACCATGTGTTAAGCTTCATTACAACGCAGTGATTTCTTTAATTTTTTTCCAAGCTCACTTCTATTTTGAACACCTTTGTCAACTTGAATATTACTGAAACTCATACTACTTTTTTTTTTTTATCTGCTATGAAGCTGAGCAGTTTTCCATTGGGAAGGAGTGAAGGAGAAAGATTATTTCAGGAACAAAAATATAAAAACATGGAGATTCTGTCTAGTGAGTTTTGGTTATTAATTTATAACTTAGCTGTGCAGATTTGTTTTGAGATGAGGTTTGGTAGCTTCACTTTCAGTCCTAGAAGGTGAACCTTCAGGTTCACTACTGCACAACTCAGGCTTGCTGCTGAGCAGCAAAACAGGAAACCAGCAATTTGTTGAGTCTGAGTTGTATCTGCTAGTAATAGTGTACTTTGACTTTTATAAATATACTGTGACCTGAATTTTATACAATAAAAAGGCTAATAAGAGGAACATCGTGCCAAGGTTGTTCTGCACAACAAGGGCACTGGCAGGCTGGACACACCACAGTACAGGCTGTGCAGCACAATCTGCTTCCAGAGCTGTCTGACAAGGTAGAATAAAGTCTGAGTTTACAGACCCCCACCGTTCACCATGGTGGCTGTTTACCCCGGCTGAATGCCAGGTGTCCAGAGGCACAAAACAAAGGCCTTTCCCCTCCTTCACCTCAGCGAGAACAGGGAAAAAGGAGGGGAAAGGGAAAAAAAAAAACACACTGGAAAAAGTAAGTTTTAGCAATACTGAAACAGTATGGATTTACATACAAATATATATACAGAGAAGAAAAGGAAGAAAATGAATATTGCTGTATGCACACACACATACACAATAAAGAACAAATAAACAAGGTCTACTTCCCACAAACAGGCTGTCTCTCTCCCCCAAAGAGACATAGGCTGGGCAGGCTGACTCCCAAAGGCTGTCTCCTCCTGCCCGGAGTGATAGCAGGGTCTGCAACGGATGCCTCACACTGCTGGAGACAGACTAAAACTTCCATCTGTCCCCTCATATCTAAACTGAAGTCAAATAGGTTGGAATACTTTACTTTGCAGTTCATATAAGTCCTGTGACCTGGTCTCCAAAGAAGGCCTATAGCTAAACCATTACATTCTCCACCCTTTATTCCATACTATTTTTCTGTCACACCTATATCCCATGCTTGTATAGGTCTTGTCTTTGTCATGTCTTTCAAGGCTCTCTTGTCATTTGGCATCAGCTTCAGCTTAGTTCGTATCTTTCTTGTCTGATGACTTATTGTCCTACAACACACAACTTAGAATATGGCTTAGTTTTTCCCCAAAATTAAATCATCTTGAGTCACACTCTGGATTTTTTAATTTTTTCTTCATTTTTCATCCACCAGATACCTCCTGGTCCTTGAGCAAAGACGATGTCACAAATGGGTTTGTCTTGGCCCAAGGCGGAGTTAACCCAAACTGCTTTACCTAGCATACCTCTCAGGTGAATCACTGGAACTGTGTCTCCATCTATAGTGTGGAGGGATTCTGATTGGGCAGGGACAGCTTGATTGACAGAGGCTCTAGTGTTGACTAGTCGTGTAGCTTTTGCTAAATGTTGATCACAGTTCTTAAAAGTTCCTTCACCCAATGCTTTCAAAGTGGTCTTTAGAAGTCCATTGCACCATTCAACCTTCCCAGTAGCTGGTACATGATATGGAATATGATACACCCATTTAATATCATGTCCTCTTGCCCAAGTGGTAACTAGATTGTTTTTGAAATGAGTTCCATTATTTGACTCAATTCACTCTGGTGTGCCATGTCACCACAGTACCTGTTTTTCAAAACCCAGAATGGTATTTCAGGCAATTGTGTGAGCCCCTAGCTATGTCTCTAACCATCCGGTGGTTGCCTCCACCATGGTGAGCACATAGCCTTTACCTCGGCAGGTCTGAGGCAATGTGCTATAATCAACCTGCCGTGCCTCGCCATATCTATACTTATCCCAACAGCCACCATACCACAGGGGCCTCACTCTCTTTGCTTGTTTAATGGCAGCACAGGTTCCACAACCATGGATAACCTGGGAAATAGTGTCCATGCTTGAATCCACCCCTCGGTCTCTTACTTAATGTATAGATAGCATCTCTGCCTTGATGACCTGATGCATCATAGGCCCGTTGAGCCAGGAGCAACTCTCCAGTCCAGATCCACTTGTGATTCCTTAACTTGTGTAGCTCAATTATCTTGTTTGTTGTGGTGGTATGCAGTTCCTCATTAGCTCGATTTTTGGGTACATTGGCATCTACATGTGTCCTGGTTATCACAGCCAGGATCAGTTTGTCACTGTGTGGGTGTGAATTCTAAACTCTCTATGTCATTTTTCTCATGAACTGCTCACAATGGCCCATTTGCAGCAGCTGCCCAGGTCACGTCTGACCCCTCAAGCTACAAGCTGGGTGTTTAGGAACTCCTGTGAGATAAGGACGTTTTCCTGTCTTCACACCAATGAGTCAGGTGTGATAACTCTCCTCCAGGGAGCCACGAGTGCCTTCACATCCATCTGAGGGGTCATGTCTGCTAATGGGCCATCAGGGATGCCAAAAATATACCATTATTCACCTCACAGAGTAAATCCCGCATTGTGAAACTCTCCACCCTTGGGGAGGGACTGGGGTTTCCCATCAGAGCCCAAGAAGATACAAGCTTGGAGTTTTGGGACTCGGATCTCTCATCAGATCCAGAGGAGGACCAGAGCCTCGACCAGACTGAGACTGCCACTGGACCGCAGCCATCATTTTCACCAGCAGGTTTTTTCCTTTCTTCTTGCTTTGAACTCGGGGGAGCCACAAGTTGCTCAGCACAGGGGTGGGTGAGCTCCATCCTGCTCGTTCCCCACTGTGCTGTGCTGTGCTCTACATCTGGTTTTGTGGCACAAATGAATCTTCCTTCTGTCTCAGTGTATTTTGTGATCTTTTAATAAGTGATTATTCTGACTTGCAATCCCATTCTGAGTTGGATTCATTTCTCCTGCTGGTTTAACTCTAAACCAGCACAACATGGCAGACTTTCATATTCATCTTCTCAACCTGAGCAGCAATGTCTTGCCACAAATGAGCAGCCCAGATTGGTTTCCCTCTATGCTCCCAATTCATCTTCTTCCATCGATCCAGCCATTCCCACAGAGATAGCCATTTGTGGCTATCACCCACAAATCAGTGTAGAGGTAAAGCCTCTTGAGGTATCACAATTTGGCTGTACTCAGGAATGTGCATCCTCCAAAAACCTATGCCCCCCAGAAAAGCTTGTGTTTCTTTCTTGTTAGTCAGTGGAGCCATTGCCACAATCTTATTGATAACTTGTGTTGGAATCTGGTGATTTCCATCTCGCTACTTCACCCCTAGGAACCGGATCTCTCTGGCAGGTCCTCTGACCTTACTCTTTCTGATGGCAAGTCTGGCTTTGAGGAAAACCTGATGATTTTCTTTCCTTTTTCAAAAACTTCCTCTGCTGTGTCCCCACACACAATGATGTGATCAATATATTGTAGGTGTTCTGGAGCCCCACTCTTCTCCAATGTAGCCTGAATCAGTCCATAGCAAATAGTGGGAGTGTGTTTCCATGCCTGGGGCAGTCGGTTCCAGGTGTACTGCACGCCCCTCCAGGTGAACGTGAACTGTGGCCTGCACTCTGGAGCCAGGGGAATGGAGCATAATGCATTAGCAATGTCAGTGGTGGCACCATTTCACAGTCTTGGACTCCAGTTCATACTGGAGCTCCAACATGTCTGGCACAGCAGCACTCAGTGGTGGAGTGACTTCATTCAAGCCACGATAGTCCACAGTCAGTCTCCATCCTCCATCAGACTTGTGTACAGGCCAGACGGGGCTGTTGAAGGGTGAGTGAATCTTGCTGTCCACCCCTTGGCTCTCCAGTTCTTGGATCATCTTATGGATAGAGGTCACAGCATCACAGTTCATCCGGTATTGCCGTCTGTGCACTGTTATAGTGGCTGTCGCCACTTGCTGATCTTTAACTCGCA
>VXAU01001766.1:78705-102399 GCA_013399695.1 Formicarius rufipectus | reverse complement strand
TTATTTTTAAATTTTAGTTCTTTTAAGTTAAAATTCTCCATCTCTCTAGGTATTATTTTTTGAATGGTGTTAACCTGCTGAAGTTTTGCCAGAACGGTGCCTGGCTGCGTCTGGGTTCGGTGAACTCGAAGACCTGGGACTGGGATATGCCATCTGTCACCATGTATTGTCCCTGATTTAATGGATCCTGGGGTGGTGGGTAGGCTGGAGGAACCGACTTGGAGTAGCTCACACCTGCATCGAGGATTGGGGGGAAAAAGAAACAGATCAGTCAAAGAGCAATTGGGTCAATAGTCTTTCTTCGTCATGCTACGGCTTCTTATCACTTATAACTCGTGATAATCACTTATCACAAACACCGGGGAGACGTGCGAGAGACGGCACTGAGGAACCACAGTGGCCTGACCTCTCGCCTCCGAGGCTGCCTGCGCTGCACCAAGGCTCCAAGACTTGGATAAGATCCATGACTTTTGCATGGGCAGTCCTGCCCGCCCTCATGGAAAAGTCCTGTGTGCCTGCCGGAGCACGGAGAGCCACCGGCACGCTCCGATTGATCTCTCGCTGCTGCCAAGCTCCTCCTCGCCCTCCCTCCCAGCTGGGCCTGGAAAGCTGCTCTGCCCCAGCACGTCCCAGGGACCCCGCGGACGGAGCAGGAAGGGCTGCACTCAGTCTGCCTGCACACAGGGAAACTCACTGGCTCCTGGAGGAAGGTTTTAGGACTTTTCCATCGGGTTCGTTTGGAATTCACCAGTCTGGTTCCAGCCCAAAACGGCTGCAGGCAACACAGACAAGGTTGGTTCTGCTCATGCCAAACTGGCAGCGATGGATGGTCTGCCAAGGCTACACTGGGTGGGGCTGGATGTCTGATTCCCACGCAGCTCCCGTGCAGGAATGGGGCCGGGGGATGCTGCCCTTACAGCTTTCCCAGGGAGAAGGGGGGGCTTCAGCAAGCGGGAGCCTGTGCAACCTGGTGTAAAGGACGGTGTAGAAGGGGGGGCTCTGGGTGACTGGAACAGAGGGATGCGTGTCACCACCAAAGCACAGGCTACGGGGCGCAGTGACGCAGTCCGCATGTCCTTCCCCACGACACCCTGACGGGGGATAAACCCTCCTTCAGCCTCGAGGGACGATGCCTCCTTCAGCCTCAGGGCAGGAGGACTGGCTGGAAAGCACAATTCCAGAGAAGGGCAGGAAGGAGAGAGCAGCAGGGCTCTGGAGCGGGTTGCTGTAAGCTCTGGCCATCTCTGCATGCAGAAGTGCTCCTCCTCCCGCGGGGTGCCAGCGTCGCCAGGGCCATCCCGAGGCCGTCGCCTGCCCCGGCTTTACCCGCAGGAGCGACGCGACTCTACCCAAGCAGCTCGGGGTCCTCATCTGGACAGCGGGATGGCATCACCCACCTACCTCACGGGAGGGTTGTGAAGCTAAATTAATTAATGTTTGTAAAACCCTGTGAGATCCTCGGCTGGGAAGGTGCTGGAGAAGGCAAAATACGGTGATTAGCACCCAAGGTACCACAGCAAGGAGTGCACAAGAAATGCGGTTCGCGGTCCCTACGCACACACAGACACAGCGGGGCCGGCGCTGGTGGGCACAGGACGGGCCACACGGGTGGTTCTTACACACAGGGGGAAAGCCTGGCGAGGGGCACTCACCGAGCTCACCACGCAGCTCTGGCGGGCTGCTGTGCTGTCACTCGGGACCTCTTCTGCACACAGACTAAGGCTCTGGGGTGATTTTAGGGAGGAGAATTAATTTGCTTCCCCTGGCTAGAGAATTTGCCAGTCAAGGGTTGAAAATCCTCAAAAGGCTCGGACCAAAGGGAGGCATCATCTTGATCGTGTTTAACTCGTTTCTCCTTCCTCGCTGTCTCTGTCCACTGCAGGGAGTAACCAAGATCTATCCCTACAGTGAACAAAACCTGCTCCGTGATTCATCCTTATTAACCTTTAACAAACTCCTCGCAGTTAGTATTTCGAACCTATTTGAAAAGATCAGCCTGGAGATGTTCTGCATTTGTATCCACACGCTGGAATAGTTACTCGTTAGGGAGTTTTCTACTCTGTCCTCCCAAGCTCCTGTCTCCCACAGAAGGCCCGCAGAGCAGAGGGCAGCGCCAGAGCCCTTGCTGTGCTGGGGTCACACCTGGGCAGGGGCAGTTCTGGGACACCTGACACAACTTCTGCACTCTCCCTGTTGGCAGGTCCCAAACAGCAGCTGGATTTTATCACACTGTGTGACTGAAGCCAGTGATGACCCACAGCGGGGCAGAGCACGAACCTGGGCTCGTTCCTGCCCATCCCTTCCACCCCTTCTGCTGCCACTGTCCTGCTCTGAGCTGCCCTGCTCCAGTCAGGCCACTGTGGGGACAGTGTCACCAACTGCAGAGTCTGCTCTGGAGGACACACTCTAACCCTGAACCCACACAGGAGTGTTGACATTCTCCTGGAGGCCACTAGCCCTTGGTGCCTTGGCCGATTTTCCCAGCAGAGACTGGGAGGGATTTTAGGAGCTGTGGGAAGGTTAGGATCTGCCGCAGGTTCCTTACACGGCTAGAGCTGGGGAATAAAATCTTTGTCTTTGGTCAACCCAATGGACCAGGGATTACTTCAAAGTCCTTGTGCCACCAAAATTGATGCTCTACAGCAGAAAAGAGCTGTGAAGGGACACAGCAATTGGTTTTAGCTTTGGAACACCTTAAGCACACGTTGCTTTAATGACACGACCCAATAGCTTTGGCACCCCGTGGCTGCAGAGTGGCACTTGGCCTTGTGCTGCAGCTGGGCTGGGCTGGGCTGGGCTCTTTACTGTCCCTAAGCCGATTTGTGGAGGGCAAACTAATGTATTTTAATGATGATACAGAAATGCTATGAAACCTCCTGGCTCAGCAAAATGTTCTGTACTTGGAAGGCTGAAGGAGTAGAGAAAGGACAATCTGGCTGATGTCCACTGACACTGGTGGAGTTAGAATGGAATCCATAGTGTGTCTTCTCCAAGAGAAGGCGGCAGACTCCCCTGGCCAGATCACTAGCAAACCCCACTCAGTCCTTTCCCAAAACAGCCCTTTCGGTCCCAACTCCTGCAAGATGCCTGTCCTTGCTTGGGACACACCCGTGCACACACCGCCACTTCCCTCTCAGCTCAGACCCCTCTCCTCCCAGCTGGACGTGTGGCCCTGCGTGAGGATCTGGGCTACTGCCGTTAACATCTGGGCTACTGCCGTTAACATCTGGGCTGGATGAATGCCAGAAGCTGCTGGCTGCTTCCACTTGCATAAGCAGCTGAAGGTTTGCATATTTATCATCTTTATCGCACGGCCCAAACGACCAAGCCCGTGGATCTCCGTGCCATGCACCGTGCCCATGGGTGTGGGCATGCAGGGAAAAACACTGTGCTCTGCCAAGCCAGGCTGCTATTTCCAGACTGCATTTCCTTGTGGAACTGTGGGACAGCACTTTGCAGTAGCCTGAGGGGCCCCAAGAAGGGTTTGTATGTAGTTTTTTGAACGCGCCCGTGCCTGACAATGTGGAACACAGAAACTGGGGGTTGGTGGGGGAGATTCACCTAAATCTGCACATCCTGTGAGAGAGCGGTTGTGGGGAAAAGGAAGGCAGGTTGGTGTTTTCCTCTTCTGCTTTGAAGTGGTTTGTTCCTCTATCAGAACTCGGGGCCCTTGTGCAAAACTGTCCCTTGAGGATTTGTTTTTTAATATTCAAAGCCATAACTCTGCTGCAACCGAAGAGAAAGAAACGAGCACGGCTCTTTTCCAAGGCAGTTTGGGCCTGTGCGGCGAAGAGAATTCAAAGCACAGAGGGAGAGAATCGATAGATAAGTAATGATTTCTAGGCACAGCTGTGTCAGAGCGCAGCTCTACCCCATGACCAGACCTGGAGCTCCTTCTGCTGGCTCATGCATCATTCTGCACTGTGGCTGCAGCTGCACAGCGGGGCTGGGGGAGCTGCTCAGAATGAGAACAAGAGAACTCCCAGGTTTGTAATTTGGCCAGACAGAACTGGTAAGAGAGATGCTGCTCTGTCAGTTGAAATCATGTCTTTTTTTAGCATTAGGCAGCGTCACTCAGAGCCTTTCGGATCTCTCAGCTCAGAGGGAAACAATTAAAAAGATTTAGAACCGTCTCTTTTTTCCCTTCTAGATGTTTTTTTCCTTTTCCTTTTTTCCCCCAAGCAACACGATTTCAGTAGCACCTGAAGACTGAGGAGCATGCTGTTCACTCCCAGGCCATCCCCAGGGACACGTGCAGACGGATCTAGGGCAGGACACAACGCTGCACCCTCCCCAGCTCACACAACACAGACACAGAGGACACGCACATCGCCCACACCCAGCCACGGAGATGCCCCTGCAGGCTGCTCAACCCATCCTCACCCTGCGAGATCACAGCTCTTACTCTGATCGGGAGCTATTCCATTTGCCCTCTGCCCGGGTGTCACACCGTGCATCAGGCAGAGGCGAACGGGGGACAAGGAGGAGAAACATCTGGGGGTTGCACTGGCCGAGGGGAGGCTGCTGGCAGGAAAGGCAGCAGAGTGCACTCAGGAACCTGCCAGCTCCCTCTGAGCTCAAGGGCAGCTCAGCCGACCTGCACCTTTCAGGTGCCATGCTCAGAAATCCCATCAATTCCAGCTCCTCCAGAATCCTGCAACCCCCACACAACACGGGGAAGCCAGGGACGTGCCTCAAGAGCACTAATTGTTGTGTTAATGACTCCTGCCGTAGCAACAAGTTTAAGGTAAAGTAACAAGCAGTACTGGCCGAGGGGGTACAGCCCTTTGCCCTTCTTCAGCACATTTCAACAGAGGATCTCCAAGCACGACTCGCCGGGTCGCTGTTACCTTTAGGGTTTGCAACCTGCTCTTGGTTCTCCCTGATTCAGCCCGACAGCAGCAGGGTTGGGTGGCAGCTGTGAACAGGATCCACCCTGGGCACCTGTGGACTTCGCTGCTGAACCACCCAACCCACATTTTGACACATTTGGCCAACTCCAGAGGAATTTAAGTGGTGCCTCAGTCACGGCTCCCTTCACACAGCCTGGCCCAGGCAGGTACCGGTGAGGAGAACATCCCTCAGCTTCCTTTTCTGGGAGGGAACCTCACTTCTCTGCTCAGGGGGAAGAGGGAGGGAAGAGGGTTGACTGCAGCTTGAGAAATCCAAGAGAGGGAACAGTCATCTCAACAGTCCTGGATGTTCCCCGGCCACCACACTATCCACCTACACACACCGAGGTAACTCGCCCTTCCAGAGTCTATTTATCCAGTCTGTTCCTGCAGCCCGATGCCATTAGCCCAGACAGTAAGATAATGATTCCTCATGTGATAAGAAAAGCTAATCGAGGCCAGACAAGGATGATGTGGGGGCTGTATCAATCCAAGCCAGGTGAAAACTGATTTATCCCATCCCGTGTTTGTGCAGCCCCCCTCTCCTCCAGCACTGCGCAGGCTGAGCTCAAAGATCACTCCGTGGGTTTCCCTGACAGGAAGAGATCGTTTCAGCCATGAAAGCCCTGAAAAGGTGCCTCTTCTGGGGAGCACCACTGCCTCTCACCTAAAATGCTCACCAAACTCAACGGGCAGGACTCTCTGGGCTGACAAACCTATTTCAGTTGGAGTCTCAACGTGACACTGATGTCGGGTTCTTCAAACGGGGGCAATTAACATCTCCCCAAAAACGTGCCCTGCAGCACTTGCTCAGCAGCGGCACCATCCTCAGAGGTGTCCCAGCCAAGAATTTACTCCTGGTTTGCCCTAGCTCACAGATCGGAGGTTCTCAGCCGGGTTCCTGGTGCCTGGGGTGAGCAGCCCCCTCTCTGAACTGCCACGGGATGGTGCTTGTGGACCCTCAGCACGAGGAGTGCAGCAGGCAGGGTCTGCATCTTACAGGAAACAGGGTGAACTCTGAGACTCCCCCGAATCTGTGGGGAAATACCACGGAGAACACGATCAGCTCCATTCCTTCACCTACTGCGCAGCGAAAAAAGGGAAGCGGCCCTGATTATGTGAAAATGCAAATGCCCCTCGTTGTTTTCAGGGGTCGGTCTGTGGCTGCTCAGGCTCTCGCAATCCCCCGAGGTTGTTCCTACACTGTGAACAGGATGGGGACACACGGCAGGGCCACGTCAATCTTGTTAGCGAGGAAGATGCAATAAAATAGGCTTCAACACCCCAGAGAACCAGGGGAGGCACCTCCAGTCCCCGCTCCTCGTCAGCCCTGCCTATGTCAGGCTGGCACAGGAGCGCCAGGGTGCAGTCACCTGCTCCGGGAGAGCTTCAGGTGCAGAAGTGGGGGAAGTCAGAGAGAAGCTGTTGCGTGTCTGGGTCAGGGTTTTCATGACACAGTTTGCCGTGAGCTCAAGTGATCGGGCAGGAATAAATTAGCAGGAAAATCCAGCGATTCAGAGGGTGTTTCGCGACAGGCCAAAGCAGTTCACGCTGGCTGGTGATTTAAGCCCTGCTGGGTGCGCAGAGCTGAGCGTTTGGGGGCAGGTTTAGTGACAGAACCCTGACGCTGACTGAGTCCCTGCTTCACTCCTTTACAGGCTCCTCTGGGCTGAAGGCATCTGCTTTGGGAAGCTGTGCACAGTTCAGAGGGGGACACACAGGGCATGGAGGAGCTGCCTCACCGCGTGGGGCTGGAGAGCTCTCCTGGGGTGAGAAGCCCTCCCAGCTCACACTAAGGTCACTTCTCTAAATCTCAACAGGTATTTCAGTTTCCGAAATGGAAACATAAGTGGGAAATGGTGTTTTAAGAATGGAGTCTCCTCCCTGGGAGAAGCCCTAACTCCCTGACTGCCCAGGCTGGCAGTTTCTAGGAACATGAGCAAATATCCCTTCCCTTTACAGGCTGTCCTACCCGGGGCCAGACGTGGACAGAGCTGGGAACAGGAAGGCAACTGAATGTTCCTGCAGGCTGCAAACACCAACCCTGCACGGGGAGATGACCAGTGGCCAGAGGAGCAGAGGTCACTGATGGGTCACTGCAGGAGCCTTGTGTTTCTAGATGCTTAGAGATGGAAAAAGCACCTGTGGCTAAGGATGGACCGGAGATCCACTAGGGATGTGTTTGAAAGGGAACTTTAGACCTGTTTCCACTGCTTCAGTCCCTAACAAGCACAGTGCTGGAAGCACAACGCAGTGCCATCACCTCCCTGCCGTGGGAGTTCTCAGTGGGACCTGGCTGTGTGCAGAGGACCTGCCCTCCTGGGTGGCTGTGCCCTGCAAANCTTGTTGCTTTACTATTTCCAGGAGCCACCACCCCGAATTCCGTCCCCAGCTCCCACGCTGACCCTGAATGGAGCTAAAGGACAGCAGCCAAGAGGCAAAGCCTGGAACAATCAATGCCAAAAGAACACACCTCTGCCTGTGAGGGGCAGAGCCCAATGGCTACCAATTTCCTGTGGATCTGATGGGCTTAAAGAAGGCCAGAAGTTGGTTTAATGCTGTCTTAAGGCAGCTGGTCTAATGCCATTACATTTTTGGCCGTTCCAATGAGCAGTGCAAGTCCTGGGATACTGCTGGGATACAGCAGGGAGTCCGGGCCAGCACACCCCGCTGTGTGGCAGGAGGGGGCTACCTGCAGGAGGGGATCACAAACCACTCAAAACGCTGAGAGCTGTGTTCTCACTGAGTCACCTGGAGAAGCAGGCAGAGTTTTAAGGCTCCTGCTGCTGCTCCCCGTGCCTCCCCGTCCTGCTGCAGCCAGCTGGAGGGCAGTGCTTGGTGTGGGGGGGTGGTACAACAGGGCGTGAAGCAAGCGGCCATTTATACTCTTTGAGAAATGTTCTTCTGCTTCACCTCTAACAAAGCAGATTGCATTTTCCATTTCACCTCCTTCACGGCTTTTCTCCCTTCCTTAAGCGTTCAGCGACAGGGGAATTACCATGGTTTCCCATTTAGGAGGTGGAGGGAACAGCTGAGATAAGCCAGGAACAAGCCTGGACCAGGCACCCGCTGACACGGGCGTGGAGCTCACGACACTGCTGGGCTGGGGAGCTGTCAGGCCCTGCTGGAGCCACTGAGACCATCCTGCCAAGGCTGCATTTCAACGAATTAATAATTCCATTCAAGTAGTCCTGCTCTTGAAGGGCTTCACTGCTTTCCAGGTAGAACTCCTACTCCAAAACCAATTGAAAGCCCTTTCTGATGCTCCTGCTGTGCTGTGGGAGGGCAGAGGCAGCACCTCTCCGCCAGCTCCCAGCCCGAGCTCCAAGTGCCTGCCAAGGCCTTGGCAAAAAAACAAGTTGTCGATATCTATAAAACGCCTACGGCAAGACTCAAAACCTCACTCAGTAAAAGCCAGCTCTCAGGAATGTCCCCCTGTCTCCCTGTCCTGAGCAGGGCCAGCAGCTCCCCGCTCCAGCAGCCTCGTGCCTCTCGCTGAGCGCAAGACAAACCACACGGCAACAAAACGGAGAGTTTTCAGCAAAACCTTCAGTGTCGACACTTCATTTCATCAATCTGAGTGAGGCTGGGCTACGAGCACCACAACGCAGGACAAAGCAAACAAGAGCTACTGTTTTGACGACCCTGTTTGTTGTTTTTCAGACTCCGCATCCCAAAACCAACCAGGCTGTGCTTAACTTGGCGCTGGGGTGTGACTGAACTTCTGTCTGACTCGAGGACTTAATCTCACGAAAAGAACTGCCAGTGCTACAGCCTAAGCTCGTTCTTCACTAAAGAAATGCTGACTGGTGTTCCAGGAGCTAATGAGTTTTATAGTCCAAGAAATCTAAGATAACGACCCCTCCTTTTTCATCTCAGAGAGCAAGAGAGAGAAAGACAAAGAGAGGAGGCAGAGAGCAATTGCTGTGTAAGACACAAGTGCTGTTGGGCAGATTGGATTGGTCAGGATGCAAGCCCAGTGATTGCCGTGGGAATACTGGCAGGCATGCTCAGGCACCTCTGCACTGTGGCACTTCATGGCTGAACAGTACAATTATTAATTAATACCTTCATTAATTAATAATATAATTAACTGAACAGCAGGCAATGATTTGAACTGGTTTTGTCCGTGGCAATCGTGCAAGTTAGGGTCTGTGATTTTCCTTTTGCCAAACCCCCTGTGGTTGGTTCCGTGCTGAGGGACAAATGTGCAGGTGGTGAGGGACCTGGGCGCCTGGTCTTGGGGTGTGCACACTCTGAGCTTAGAAAATCTGGCCAGGAGAGTTTTTAGAGAACATCTCAGAAGACAACACAGGAAATTAGTAGAGAGGAGAAGACTAATGACAATGGAGAGACACAGCAAACCAAGGAGTTTACAACCGGCCTGGCAAACCACTACTAGACCAGCAGAGCCAGTAGGCAACAAAACAGGTGAGGCAGAAAGCAAAGAGCTCCTTCAACTTTTGGGAAAAAATCCCAATGCCTGCACAGGGAGGGGACAAACCTGCCCGGGACCGACTCGAGCCAAGCAGCGACGAGTCCTCTCGAAACCCACTTACAGGCCTGGTGGTGCCACAGAACTTTGGTACTGAATCAATGTGTCTATGACTCTGCGAAGCTTTGGAGAACCTGAAAGATGACCTCCCTGGCCTTCCCTCCATGTTCAGCATTTCCAAACCTGCAGCTGCAAGAGTTATTGCGAGAGATAATCAACGCTGCCCTTCACCGGTGGGGACTCTGCCTGATCCCTGGCATAGCATTGGTTAGTTGGCTGTGCCCCGCCTGGGTGGGGACATGAACCTCCCATTCCACGGATGCAAAATCTGTACTGAAATGCTTTATTTCCTAGAGCTGATACTACGGTGCTGGCCTTAAAAAGCTACAGGTAGCCCCAGGAAACAAGAGTGTCCCCTTTCCAGAGGCAGGAAAGGGGCAGCTCCCTCCCCAGTTGCAGCATTTTAGTCATCCTTCTTTTTTTGGCTAATGGGAGACTTTGGGAATTAGCAGAACCCCTACACACCTCCGCACTCACTCCCGTTTCAGCCTGAGAGAAACGACTGAGATAGATTTCTGCCCCCAGGGACAGCTTCTGGACATCAGACTGGAGACACGAGATCAAATTCATCTCTGGTGCCACCGCGCTGGCTTCAACCACGTCCCACCAGAGATTAATTTGGCCCACAGATACATTAAGAAAGGATACAAAGCACAAACGGTATTTTATATAAAAAGAGCAGGGGAGGGGGAAGTTCCAGGGGATGCTGGATCCTAACCCAGCAGGATCCAGCCCAGCCCGCTCCACCCTCACATCACCAGGCACAGAGCGTGTTGCCGGTTACCTTTTTGCTTACTGACTTTCTTTACTGTCATTGCCGCTTGCCGCTTTTGGTTTTCAGAAATTTCAAAGCCTGGAAGAGGGAACACGGCAAAGACAATTCAGAAGGTTGCTGACAAAGCCTCGGGGTGTCCTCGGGGGTGGGGGGGATGCCCTGCACTGCGGGGCGAGCACGGAGTGGGCACGGAGAGGGCACGGGTTGCCCCGCGAGCTGAGGGTACCGCGTGCGCGACAGAAGGGCAGCTCCGCCTCGCAAGGACAGGCCTCTTTAGAATCCCACTTCGGCAGGAAAAGTCAGGGTAGAATCATTATTATTCATACAGAGCCATAAATAGGCCCAGTGCTTTACAGCTGAGCAGCAAACGGAGCCTGAACAGGCACAGGGTGCAGCCACTTTTCGGGCTGATGCGAGGGATGGGCACGGCTGGAAAGTCACTGACTCTGCTGCCCTCCCACCCCGCCTGAGACGTGGCCAGAGCAGAGTGATGCAGCCAGGCGACTCTGAGGTCAGATGGCCAAAGACTTCCTCCTCTCATACAAGCATGGAGGTCCAGGCTTCAAGCTACGGGCAGAATTTGTTTATTGAGGGCCAAAAATATCAGGAACTGAAGTGGAAAGAGACCTTTTCATGACTACAAGAGCAACCAAGGATGTTTCAACCAGGTTGAACTGCAATTCTACCAAAAAAAATGTGGGCTTCTCCACCCATTGGGGCTAAATCAAACATCACCAACGACCCCCTTTCAGATTCATTTCCATATTCCTCACCTATCTTTTCATCTTCTTTTACCATCTTCCTTTCTTCTCTGAAAGCTCTAAGCCATCGTAACTTCTCCTCCAGTTTCTTGGCAAAGAATAAGTGCATTTCCTCAGTCTCCTTGTTATGAAGTTTGAAGGCATTCTTCATGCTGACATTGAAGTCATCATCTCTCCCGTCTTCTATATCCACCACTTCGTATTTATCCATGTCTATGCGCCCTTTGTAATACAGAATGTCTCTTCTTATCAGATCCTACAGAGACAAAAGAAGAAAGGGTTGACTGTAAGATGCTTACAGAGCTTAAGCCCAGCAGGAAATTCCTGGGAGAGCTGAAGGAAATAAAGAAATAATGCTGCAACCCTGGCCAGATTCCTCAAGGCTCACCCGCCGTGAGCACATTTCTTGCTGACCAAACAAACGGGGTTAGTCATGGGCAGAGAAGAACAAAATACACATCCTCAGGCTGCAGAATTCAGCTTGGAGCCACAAGAAATGCCTCTGAGTGGGAAACACGCTTCCATCGTTTTCCATGATGGGACACCCTGTTCCACTGGCCCGATGGGACTGCTGTGCTGCTGACCACATGCACAAACATAAACCAGGAATGTCTGGAAGTGCAGATCTGTTTTCCAAACACATTCCCAGAGCCAGGGGAGACAGGTCTCTGCCTCTTCTCCTTGGAACCCTTCTCCCATCCACTCACAGCTCACTGGTGAGAAACCACCCCAATTCTCAGGCCAAAGCCCTCCTTACCTGTCTCTGCCTCGTTACACCCTGCATTTAACCTCTTCACCCAGCTTAGGGTTTTCTTTTCCCCTCGTTGGTATTTATAACCTTTTCAACCAAACCTGTTCAAGTTTATCTCCTTTCTCAGATCATTATTCCTTGTTGTTCAGCAACTGCTGATTTCCTCCTTTGGGAAGGGCAAGGTCATTACCAGCTTTGTAGAGATTCCTCTGGGAACACCCCCAGCTCGGGGTGTGCTGGGTACCACCATCCCCTGTCCAGCCATGGCAGGGGCTCCCAGCAGGGGGAAGGTGCAGATGGCACTAAAACACCTGTTTTGAGGTCTGTTGTGTTCGGTCACACACATGAAATTGTGCTGATGAACTGCAGCGAAAACCAGGTAAATTCCTGGTTTGCTCCTTACCCTCTTCCTACTTATTCTGGCTTTGCCTTTACCTGCAACTATCCTTGATTTATCCTGATTTAAGAGAAGCATTTGCCCCACCTCCCTATGTCTGTACAGGAGCAGATAACAAATCATGAATCTCAGAAAACAATGTAATTCTACGGTCACAACCACACGAGGTGATTCCAGTTTCAAGGCACGTGCATCGACAACACCAAATTCAGCAATACACAATCAAGATTCCCTTCCTCCAACCACCCCCAAAAGCCAGTATTAAATCAATTTAACCTAAATACCTTTGGATTTTTGAGAGTGCCCTAAAGACAAATGCTATGTCAAAGGATTCATTTAAGAAGAAAAACTAAATCAATGCACAGCATTTATTTACTCAAATAATATTTAGCAGCGAGGGTTTTTTTTAAAGATAAGCAGGAGGTATAATCTGAAACAAATTCATCTTGGAAAATAAACTATCCATCATCATTTATTTAGCAAACTTGCTCATGGATCTGTCAGACAGTATTAATTCTCATGAGCCAGAAGCTCACAGGCTTTAAATCCTCACTCCTTCCTCTGGAACGCTCTGGGCAGGGGGGAAATTCCATGAACAAATACCTTTCTCTAGTGCAGGCTTTGATCAGTCCAATACATACAAAAAGGGCTATTTCAGGCTGAACAGGCAACAGAAAATCTTTCCTGCTTTGTCCTAACTTGGGAAATTACTTCTTTCCCTCTGTGCCTGGGAAAGGCTGTGAAAGTCACACGGGACCCCATCGATCCGATCGATGCCGCACACGGTGCTCGATGTGAGTCTGAATAACAGGCAGAAATAACATTTATCTCCGCTACATTCTGAGAAAAACTTGATCCCAAACCTCACAGGAACAGAGACGCGCTCCCTAAATGAGCTGCGCCGCAGCTTCTCTCCTTCCCCCTGCTCCAGAGAACTTCCAAAACACAACATGAACGGACCTTGCTTGCGAGTGGCACGGGTGAGGAGGAAACCAAGGGGTTTTTCCAGGCAATTTCCATGGCTATAGAAAGGTTTGCTTATGAAGGTATTACAAGAATAAATAACCACAACTCTCATTCTCCCCAGCCTCTGTGTGTTGGCCTTTTCCCCACACACACTTGTTACGTTTTCCCCCTCTAAACTCCCCGATTTTGACTCAGGAAACATTACGACCTATTTTTAACAGCTTTGACAGCTCATTGCTCTTGCAGAGGACAGTCCCTGGCTTCGGAGGTGTCTGCCTGACCTGCCCCACACCTTTCCTCTCCCAGGTTGAGGCTCCCACGGAGCATCCCAGAGGCTCCCGACCTCCGCAGGTGCTGCTGAGCACTGGGGTGTCACCTGGGAGTCACCGAAGGAGGAACGAGGAGATAATGGAATCTTACAAGTGCCACAACGACCCCACAGAATGTTACGGTTGGTGGGATACAACAGTTCGGCTCCTGAGCCTGCAGAGAACACGGGGAAGAAACGCCGCGGTTTGTCCTTGAGCGCGGGGGGAAAGGAGGGAGAGACGAGGAGCACGAAGCTCCTGCCTGCACTCTCTGCCCTTGGGAGCAGGCAGTTCAGTCACGGATCACGAAGAAATGATCACCTTTTCTCCCTCCTGATACCCCACGGTGCCTTTCCTTCATCCTTCCACAGAAGAAGGACATCCCTCGCCCTCACTGCCCATGAACTCCCGAATTTGTAGGGGACCCTCCCCTTTGCTCGGAGTGGTAGAGCACAGACCCACCCCCATGAGCAGCACATGCCCGCACACAGGAGACTCTCTGTACACACCTGGTTCCAGAAAGTTCAGTCCGTAGAGTAGATTAAGAACTGAAACTGGATAATGTCATTTTTAATGGTTATTTCTTATTAGCATTTCTCCTTTCTTCTTGCCAACACTCAGTAAATGGGGATTATTTCCCAACTGACTACATTTTAATACCCACAGCACAGGATGCATAACAATTATTTGACCCTTGGATATTTTATCACTGATGGTGCTACAGCTCTTAAAGAATACCAGATATTACTTAGCTCCTTAGTGAACCATGAGCCTCTTCTAATGGCTCACACTGTAATTGAGTCCAATAAAATTTAGGGATTCATTTGGGCTATGGGAGAGACAGCAAACAAGGCAAAAGACTTGTTCTAAGGAGCTTTTTATGCACGTGGACAAGAAAACAGAAGTTGAGGGAACACAAAGGCCATGAAGAGATGCTGCTCGCGTGTCCCTGCCAGGTGCAGCCAGGAGCCCGGAGCTGAGAAAGGATTCCGTGGCTCCCCACATTGCTTCGTCCAGCACAGGCCTGTCCTTTCTCGAGCAAACACAAGAGAAAGGGAAGCAGCTGAGGAGCAAAACGGATCGTTCGACCAGCCCAGTGTAAGTGCTGCACGTCAGGAGGACCAGGCAGACACTACACGCAAAACGAACATTTACCAGTTGCAGAAGCTCTGACTTGTGGGGCGCAGGAATGGCAGCTGGGCACATTGTTCCTGCCCCTGACCGTCCCAGGGATGACAGATTAAGAGGAACTGATTAAGGTGTAGAATGTAAATGTTGGCTGTGTCAGCATGGCACTGCCCACAGTTCAGGCAGGGTGACGACTGGTTGGTTTACACTGCCCAGTTCTGAATGTCACACAAAATTATTGCTTGTAGTTAAATCACGCAAGAGCAAGAAAATAGAAAAAAGACCAAAAAAGAGACTCTCAAAACCTCATCAGTGGGGAAAGGCCGAAGCAATGGAGCTGCTTAATCTAGAAAGATAATAACCAATAACTAGAAAGAAATTGCTGGTGCTATTCCAGTATGTGAAAGCTGCTGCTCTTCCAAGGAGGCTGGTGATCAATTCTTCTCCATTTTCATTGTGGTTTGGCTCAATTTACCACAAGGGAGAACAGCATTAGAATCTTGGGAAAAAAAAAAAATAAATCTTTCTAACTGTAAGAGCAGCTAAACTGTGGAACAGACAAAACAGGGAGGTCTTGGGAAGGCTTTCCTGGCAGATTTTCAAAAGAAGGTTAGACAAACATCCACCAGAGATGATGAGAGTACACTTAACCCTGCACAGGGAACAGCTGATCTCCGGGGGTCCCTCTCAGCTCTGCATCCTGGTGGTGTCTAAGAGGAGGGTGGCAGATGGAGGGGAGAAGGGGCAGTGGGCAGGTGGGACTGGCAGGGGCTGAGGGCTGAGGTGGGAGAGCCCTGGGGCAGCAGGAGCTGCAGTGCCACAGACCCGCAGTCTGCAGAGCATCCAAATTGCCTCGCCTGGCTCCGAAGGAAATCGATGCATCTGGGTCATTTGCACTTATTTGTCTAAATATGATCTTTTTTTACCCTACAGCTTCTGTGATTTCCTTTTTTTTTCCCCCTCGCCGAGGTTAATTAAGCTCTTCTGAATAATGCTCTGCAGTCTGTTCACGTAATCGGCACTAAGGATTCACAAGGAAAAGATGAAGCCAGAAAAAGTGGTGTTTGATGGGAGCACGAAACAAAGTTGTGCCACATTACATAAGCCCCCCCAGCTCTGCCCTCTGTGGGCTCTGTCACTGTTGGCAGCTGGAGCAGCTGGAGCTGAGCTCGGACTGGACCTGCCTGGGCCATTCCCTCCTGCTCCCCCACCCTGCCCCCTCTCTGAAGGGGGAAGAGAATCAACAATCTCCTTCGTGACCCCGCTGAGGAAACCAACCCTTGCATAACCTGGAGCTCTGAATCTGGGCTGTGGCTTCCACAGCGAGTTACCTACTGAAGGGGACATGGATACCTGTAGAAAGGATTGTATCTGGAAATCAGACGGTTCAGTCGCTCTTAAGTCCTGCACTGACTTCTGCTTCTCTTCGGTTCTGCTTCCTCCTGCTCTCTGGCTTTAGTCCATCACTCCTTTGTGCCACAGGTGCCCAGCCCACCGCAGCACGTGCCTGGCACTGCCTTTGCACGCCGTGGGTGTGCAGGACCCTGCACGAGTCAAACCTCCCGTGACCCTACAGGGGAAAGACCCTTAGTGACAAGGAGAGCAACCTGCAGCCACCAGCGCAGCGTGACATCAGAACCAAAAGCTCTTCAAGGGTTTCAGAGAAAATTTCCCCCCTTGCCAGGGCACGGGACCTGACCCGGTGCCAGCCATCCATTCCCATCGGCTCCATGGGCAGCATCTCCAGGCACTTCACATTCCTCCTGGTGACTTCTGGGTGGGTGCAGTGCCAGGGTGGAGGGGGAGGCCTCCAGCAAAGGCAGTGATTTTAGGACGGTGCATTTTTCCAAGTGCTGCGGTTTTACTCTGTGCTGGGTCACACTCGACTTCTCATGCATGAAGCAAATCGCCCATGAAACGCAAATGCAGAAAGAGCCATTTCCAGCCCTGAGTCATTAGATCCCTCTTCCGGACGGACAGGACAGGAGATGCCAACCACAGGACAACCCATTCCAAGCTTCCTGTTGCACACGGAGGTTATTGATCCTCCTGGTTACCATATTCCGATGGCAAAGGAGTTCCAAAGCGCCCTGGGGAGGGATGCTGTGCTCTGAGTGCAGGGGTGCAGCCGGAGCTGGCTGTGGCCCTCGGGGTGAAGTGACATTTCTCCCTCAGCCCCTGCCCTGCTCTGCCAGGGGGCAATGACATTTGCTAACTGTGCAGGGCAAGGGGAGCTGGAAGTAAGTGGTGAGACCACATTGGAAGGCTCTGATGGTGGATCTGTAACAGCTCAAAGCCCCGGAAGAACAGCTCAGCCTTATCCGTGCCTCGGGATCAGCGCTGGCAGAGACACCACGGGAGAATGGGCACCCATGGGTGAGGCTGGAGAGACACCCACCTGCAGGCCAGTGCTGCCCCTTGAACAGCTGGCACTGAAACAGCCGATGAAGAGTGAACGGCTGATGCTAAATTTGGGGGAAGTCTAAGTCGGGGTTCATAATAAGTGCACCCAACCATCAAGCCGTGATTTGGGAAAGGCAGAAGTTTGGGAAAGGTTAAGTTGCCTCCCCCAAGTGTGGGGCTCAGAGCCCGCTCTGATGATTTCCTGCTGGCCCGGGCAGTGCCTGCAGAGCACAGGGAGCCAGCGGAGTTTGTTCAGTGTCCTCCTGAAATCTGTCCTGATTTGCCTGCCTGCCTGCTCCCTATCTTCACTCTGCCCTGCCTGCCACGAGCAATGAGAGCATGGCATGCTGCCACTTTGCCGTGTCTTTGGGTATCTTTAGTCGTGAGGGCTTTCAGTGTTCTTTGGCTTTTTAAAAAAAGATTTGGAGCCTACATTTTTAAAGGCTAATTTACCTTAAAGAGACCCTTTGATGTAAGCAGCCCAGACTGCTTTTCCTGAACACCAAGGGGCCACTTTCCTGTGGCATTTGTTCCTTTAACTTAACCCTCCTCTGGGCTGAGTTTTAGATGGGACACACGGACCTCATGGCCCAGCCTGGAGCTGGGAGTGGATCACCAAACCAGGCCACATGAGACTCTAACACTCAGTGAACCCTTTTCAATGTTTTTGTCCTAAATGTCCTCTAAATCTAAGCCCTGCTAAGTGTTTGGATGCCAAGAGACTGCGAGCTCTGGTATCAGCCTGTTGGACACGGCAGCTGAGCCAGCCTTTAGGAGCAGGGAAGCAGGGTCTTCACAGCACAGCCTGAAACGTGGCGAGGGAGGGATCACCCCGGGGACAGGGGGATGTCCCACCACCTCCCCAACACCACCCAGGCCGCTCGCTTCCCACCACAGACCTCCGGGGATGGGCTGAGGAGCCTCCCAGGGGAGCTGAAAGCTCGGAGTTTACATAACTCCTGCTGCACAAGGACAGCTGTGCTGGGGAGGTCGGCAGATTCCTGCCAAATTATTCAGCACTGTCTGTCTCCTGAGCTTGGGAAGAGACGCTTGACTCGAGACAGAGCTGCAGCGTGGGATCTGAGAGGGGGAGGGCCGGAGCTGGAAGCACTGCTGTGGAAATGCTGCTTTCATTCCACACATTTCGTGGACCATCGGGGGCATTTGGGTGCCTCGTCCCACCCCGAGCCCCATTGCTCTGGCTGCGCCTTCCCGAAAAACTAATGATGGGGGAGGTGGGAAACCCCCCTGCAGCCACATCACTCGGCTCTCCTGGTCTCTCCAACTTGTGCTGATGAACAGCCACGGCAGGAGGAGGGGCAGATTTTCAGCTCTGGAGGTTTTTTACGCCCACTGCAATTACGGGAGCAATGAATTAGGCACAGAGTATATTGCACAGCATCCCGCAGATCTGTATGGCCACGGGAGGAGGAGGAGAGACACCCGATCCCTTGTCCAGACAGGCAACACAGACCGTGAAGGACTCAAAATTCATCCCTTTTTGGATTTTAACACCGAATTAGCAACTGGAAACTTAAAGCCTTCCCCTGCCCTCCTCCAGCTGGCTCCTCTGGCTCCCCTTCTACTCCCCCTGAGCCAGCGGGACCCCAGCAGGTGTGTCAGGGCCTGGCTCGGGTCAGTACAGCCCGTGAGCACAAGTCCTGCTGTGAAACTGTGCCTGGGGCACGTGGCTGGCACCTGCACAGCCCCGCACGGGTCACTGAGCACTCCAGGCTGGGAAAAGGAACGTTCTCTTTCCTTGAGCACACCTGTCTGAAAGCTGAAGGACTGTTTCGTAACTGGTTTTAATCTGTATCCTGCCAATTGCTGGACTTGCCTTCATGGCCAGCTATGTGCTGGCCAAGGGGACTGACAGGAGGATCCAACTTTCCTGGTGTGCTCGAAGGACCCTCAAAAACCCTCTTGCCTGCAGATGGCTGGGCAAGAGCACAGGGGTCTGTCAGTGGGGCTGTGGAAAGCCTCAGAAAACTTCATTCCACACTTTGCTCTGGGGCTGTGGCCAAGTCAGTGTGTTCTCTTTGGTCACCTCCGTGCCCATCTCAGACTCACAGAATATCCCCACTCGGAAGGGAACCACAGGATCACCAGTGCCCAGGGTGAGCACTGGTGATCAGGACCAGCCCCAAGGATCAGCAGCAATGTCAGCAGATGCAGCAGCAGCAGCTGAGTCACTCCTGAAACCCAGCCTGACCCATCTGCCCACCCTGCTGCAGGCTGGGCATTTCGTGGAGATCAGTGTTACTGGGAGAGAAAGAGAAGGGGTGGGAGGTGCTGCAGAGGTCAAAGAGCGTTCCTTGTGGGTCAAAGAGTGTTCCTTGTGGGTCAAAGAGTGTTCCTTGTGGGTCAAAAAACCACTTAGAGTAATCAGAATTGTCCCAGGGCTGCTTTGCGTTTGCAAACAGGACTTTGGGCTGGTCCTGTGAGACACAGTTAGCCTGTAATAAAAGCAGGGCTGTTGTTTTGGTGCAGAGATTACCTCGGTGTTTCCAACAGAAGCAATATGGGAACGAGACCTCCTTACACTAAAAGGGCTCAGAAATGTCTCTTTTATCTTGCCATTTGGAAACCTGAACTGCAATGGAGTCTGACAGGATAATTTTATTTACTCCATCTCCTGTAGCACAGCTATTTCTGGCTGGCTGGCTGGCTACTGCTATTAAACTGGTCTCCTTTTGCCTCTCATCCAACCTGCTTTGCTCAGGGAGCTCAAGGGAAGACAGCAATAGCAATAAAGCACAAGCTGGAGCTTGCATCGGGTTCTTGATTACAAGAGACACATAAAAAGCACAAGTGAAAACTAAATGTGTTTCATGCAGTCACTGATCTTCCTGTGCTGTCAGAAAACACTAAACACAGAGCCCCATCAAGGGCTGCTGGTGAAGGGAAAGCAGAATTTGGTGCAGAGACTCTGTTAACCCTTCGCACTTCACGCTGTCACGCCCTGGAGCCCTTTGGGGGAGTCCAAACTATTACCCAGAACAGACAAAAGAAGATCCTCCTCTGCTGAGCACCTCGAGCATCCCCAACCCAACAGACTGTGACCATAATCAATGCCGTGTGTCACGGGCCTGCACGGTAACCACCAGGATTTGCAAATCTAAAGCATCTCCCTGTCAAACTCTCTCAACTTCAGGGTGATAAGGAAAGTGGACCCTGTGCCTTTAAGGCAACATCTCTCAATGCCGCCATCATCAAGGATCGCCTTCATTTCTTGCTAATTGCGGTCAGCACACTGGAATGTGCATTCCTCTCCTGTTAGACACATATGGCAAGGCACACTGAGGCCAGAGCTTGCTTCCTGCCCCCTCCATTCCCACCCACCTTCCCCCAAGGGCACTTCTGCATCAGGGGCTCCCACCGGTGGGCTCTCCGGAGAAGGCACTGCCTTGTCCTCACGCACATGGCAACGTCCCTCCCTCTGGTTCGGGGAACGTGGTCAGTAAATTCACTGGGAGGGTCTGCCACAGATCCAAGAGCTGGAAGTTACCAAGCTCTGCAAAGAAAAGCTGAATCCTGAGCTCTCCCAGGGGCTCTGGATCAGGAACTGCCGCATCCAAACTGGGATTTGGGCTTCAGCTTATCGGAGCCTGAAGTGCCTGACACGGCCGGTCCATGCAACTAAGCTCCTCACTTCCTGGCACCAGGACATAATCCAGTGGTGATGTTAGGAAGTGACCAGTGCTGTCTCTGATGGCGAAATATAAGCCAAAGAGATTTATCTCTAAAGCTCAGAAACAATTTCTGTGAAAATTATCCCACACGAGTTGCTTTGCAAGGTGTTTGCCAGCAGCGAGAGCTTCCTGCCATGGTGCAGCTTCTCCACCTGCTGCAAGGAGACCTTGGAAATGCTAGGGCAGGTTTCCTGCTTGGAAGGAAGACTTAAATATTCCCACAATGGTGGAAATAACATCTGCCGAGCGCAGTCAAATGCAGCCCCTGGTAATTACTCATTTTCACAACCCAGGTTTCTGAAAATGTGGTGGTCATGGGGATGCATTTGGGAATTGTGTCCGAGGCAGTGAATCTTACACAGGCAGCCCAGGGAAGGGGCAGAATGTGGCCACTGGATCCCACCGGTGCCACTGCTCCTGTCCTGACAGCTGGGCTGTATTAACGACCAGTTTCTTACAGTCCCGCTGACGCGGTCACATGAATGACCACACTAATATCGGGTTCCTCACATGCAAACAGACCATCACCAACCGCTTGTAAAGGACAGCCCCTTGGTTCAGCTCACCCCGCAAAAGCCCTTGGAAAATCCCTCAGACACAGCGAGGGTGACAACAAGGACATTCACGTTCAAAGAGCTGCTCCCACCAGCCCGCCCCACCCACCTGTATGAGACACAAGGGGTGGTCCCAACCTGCAGGGATCTGTGGACACCCACCATTTCCAAAGGCCAGGCAGGTGTTGAAGCCTTGCTCGAAATATTTGGGAACAACTAATAAATACAGTGACTGCTGATCAGCAAGCTCCTGGCTGTCAGAGGGCTGAGCTGGCACTGCTGACGGTCTTGCAGGTGCATCAGGTGATAATGTCAGGAAGAATCACCCTGAGAATTATCCTCCCTCACAGAATTGTCCTGGCCAGGTGGCCAACAACAAAAGGCCCCATAACCTTGAAACATTTTCAGATAGCAATAGAAAGGGATAGAAAAGCCTCTGGAAAGCAGGATATGAGCAAAGCAGATGGGGTTACTTGGGAATATGTTACCTGCTGCTGAAAGCAGGTAGCTGGACACTAGAAATACCTCCAAGCCAACAGACATTGTCCCTCAGACGCAGGATGCATCAGTGGCAAAAAGAAACATGGGAAATTCTGGTAGCACATGACAGGAGATGAAACATCGCGGGCCAGCTGCCTGTAGAGCTGGTAGACAAACCCCAGCCAGCAGGAGAACGGCAAAAACAAGACGGTTTTTGAGAACGTGGACCCTGCCCTGTCCATGGAGCCACACAGAGGACACCAGGAGGTTGAACCAGAGCAACCTGTGCTGTTCACTTGGCAGCAAAACTGCTGTGAAGTAACCCCAGCTTACACAGGGGAGGGGACACGACACTTTGCAACAGCACCCACCTGACAGGAGGGGCACAGCAGCTGCAGGACTGGCCAGGGAGAAGCTGCTCTCCCTCTGCTGGGTGCAGTATTCCAGCACTCCAGCATTCCAGCACTCCAGCACTCCAACACTCCAACCCTCCAGCACTCCAACACTCCAACCCTCCAGCACTCCAACACTCCAACCCTCCAGCACTCCAACACTCCAACCCTCCAGCACTCCAACACTCCAACCCTCCAGCACTCCAACACTCCAACCCTCCAGCACTCCAACACTCCAACCCTCCAGCACTCCAACACTCCAACCCTCCAGCACTCCAACACTCCAACCCTCCAGCACTCCAACACTCCAACCCTCCAGCACTCCAACACTCCAACCCTCCAGCACTCCAACACTCCAACCCTCCAGCACTCCAACACTCCAACCCTCCAGCACTCCAACACTCCAACCCTCCAGCACTCCAACACTCCAACCCTCCAGCACTCCAACACTCCAACCCTCCAGCACTCCAACACTCCAACCCTCCAGCACTCCAACACTCCAACCCTCCAGCACTCCAACACTCCAACCCTCCAGCACTCCAACACTCCAACCCTCCAGCACTCCAACACTCCAACCCTCCAGCACTCCAACACTCCAACCCTCCAGCACTCCAACACTCCAACCCTCCAGCACTCCAACACTCCAACCCTCCAGCACTCCAACACTCCAACCCTCCAGCACTCCAACACTCCAACCCTCCAGCACTCCAACACTCCAACCCTCCAGCACTCCAACACTCCAACCCTCCAGCACTCCAACACTCCAACCCTCCAGCACTCCAACACTCCAACCCTCCAGCACTCCAACACTCCAACCCTCCAGCACTCCAACACTCCAACCCTCCAGCACTCCAACACTCCAACCCTCCAGCACTCCAACACTCCAACCCTCCAGCACTCCAACACTCCAACCCTCCAGCACTCCAACACTCCAACCCTCCAGCACTCCAACACTCCAACCCTCCAGCACTCCAACACTCCAACCCTCCAGCACTCCAACACTCCAACCCTCCAGCACTCCAACACTCCAACCCTCCAGCACTCCAACACTCCAACCCTCCAGCACTCCAACACTCCAACCCTCCAGCACTCCAACACTCCAACCCTCCAGCACTCCAACACTCCAACCCTCCAGCACTCCAACACTCCAACCCTCCAGCACTCCAACACTCCAACCCTCCAGCACTCCAACACTCCAACCCTCCAGCACTCCAACACTCCAACCCTCCAGCACTCCAACACTCCAACCCTCCAGCACTCCAACACTCCAACCCTCCAGCACTCCAACACTCCAACCCTCCAGCACTCCAACACTCCAACCCTCCAGCACTCCAACACTCCAACCCTCCAGCACTCCAACACTCCAACCCTCCAGCACTCCAACACTCCAACCCTCCAGCACTCCAACACTCCAACCCTCCAGCACTCCAACACTCCAACCCTCCAGCACTCCAACACTCCAACCCTCCAGCACTCCAACACTCCAACCCTCCAGCACTCCAACACTCCAACCCTCCAGCACTCCAACACTCCAACCCTCCAGCACTCCAACACTCCAACCCTCCAGCACTCCAACACTCCAGCATTCCCAACGCTCCAGCATTCCCAACACTCCAGCACTCCCAACACTCCAACACTCC